>JASDQU010102441.1:298777-322229 GCA_032191745.1 Picea mariana
ATGTAAAATATCATCCAAAACAGATTAAACGTGTAGTAATGAGAAAGGGCATTGTGTACCTTGGAATGATCAGGTGAACTGATAGTATAAGTCTAAATACAGGTGATGAAGGGTATAACAATGGCAAAAAGTATGGGCAAAAAGGGTACATTGTGTGGTCCTAACAGTGAGCAGTTCTCTGAGTGAGATAATTGCTGGGAATTGATTCACAAAGGTGATAAAATGTAGCTACAGTGCTCTGAGAATTCCAATATGGCCTTTTGTTGAAGCCCTACAATGGAAGTGAGGCAGCCGAGGGACTGTTGAGCAAAGAAGGGACACACTTCCTTGGGTGGGGCATGCATGTGGGGAATGAGAGGCTGTAGGCTGTTAGTTGAGTGAGCACCTAAGATGAAGTCTTTCCTATTGTCCTTGAGCCTTATCCTGGATAAGAGCCCTTTAACCTGGGTGGAGTTCAGTCCCAACTCGGGGGTGACTGACTATTGAGAGTGATGAATAGTGTAGTCTATGGCTGGGAGGTTTGTGGCCGGTCTGCAAGAAGTTGGTGACACTCTTTCTAAGATAAGTACCAATTGTATGATAAAATGATATGTTGTTTTGTTATTTACATGCGTATGTTACGATTTTAGCATATATGTGATTATGATTGTTTGTGTGCTTATGGGTAATTTCCTATAAATTTTTCATATCTGTGGTTACTATTATTTCCATATAAAATTCGTATGTCACAGAAAGAAAATTGTTGTGTAACTTTAAAGCTTCTGCTAGAATGTTGTATGTATATGTTTTAGCTGCATGAAGTTTAAAGAGTAAATATAGGTGGCATAACTTAGTTGATTACTGAGAATGTTACCAACTGGTGTCAAAGCATGAGTGGTTGCTCTGAAGTGGTGCACTCTAGCCTGAGGTTGGCCGGGGGAACGTTACACCTACCATCCTCAATTTTTACTCTTGATAGGAAAGGATTCGGGTTACACTTGAAGTCTGTCATGTGAAATATCTTAAGGAGATCTCGTGCATACTTGGCCTGAGATAGTTATATGCATGATGCATCCCAAATGATATCGAGTCCAAGGAAGAAATGTAGTGGACCCATGTCTGTCATCAAGAACCTGTCATTTAGAATCTTTTTGACTGCAACAATCGTTCAAGTTGAGGAACTAGTGATCAACAAATCATCAACATATAGAACTAGGAGTAGAAGTGAATCAACTGTCCTAAGCATGTAAACATTTGGGTATGACTTACAACATACAATTTTTTGTGAAAGGAAGTAGGATTCCATCTTAGAATACCATTCCCCAGGGGCCTTATTGAAGCCATACAAATAATTCTTCAGTTGACAAACCAAAGAAGAATCCTGCATAAATCCCTGGGGCTGCTCCATATAGATTTCTTCATAGATATCTTCATGAAGAAATGAATTATTCATGTCCATTTGATGGACTTCCCATCCTTTGGTTTTTGCAATGGTAAGTTCCAAATGCATGGAATCCATATTCGCTACTAAAGAGAAGGTCTCATAATAGTCAATACCGTGCACCTGTTGAAATCCTTTGGAAACTAGACTTCCTTTGTATATGATAACATGTCCATCTATTTCTCTCTTGGTCCTATAGACCCATATGCATATGACAAGTTTCCTTCTTAAAGGAAGGGGAAAAATATCCCAAGTCTGGTTTTCGAGGAGGGAGTTGTACTCCTCCTGCATGGTGGATTCCCAAAAGGGATTTACAACAACCTCTCCATAGGAATGTGGATCTAAAGACTGAATCAAGAAAATATGTCTGGGTGGAATCAGTTCTACGGTAGTGAGTGAAAGAGGAGGCTCCTCGAAATCAGATTGAGTTCTCTTGGTATCAGCTAGATTCCCAAAAAGATCTCCTGCATCTTGAAGAGTATTCTTGGCCCACTTGGGCCTTGGATCTGGCTCTGCAACCGCATCTGTGTGAATTGACTCTTCATATGATTGTACCGACTCGACATTTGAATCATAGGAATCCTCTGAATCAGAACTCTCATCTAAAAAAGAGTCGGCATGTGCATGCTCATCATCTCTGACAGGTGGAAGAATAATAGTGTCTACATGTGACTTTTGAGGTACATACGAGACACTTTCCTTGAATTGGACACTATGATCAATGATGAGCCAGTTTGAGGAAAGATCAATGAATCTCTATTCCTTCACACCGTAAGGTTATCCAAAAAATATTCATTCTATTCTCTGTGTATCAATTACCTTCCTCTTCTTAGCGGGAATCATAGCCCATGCACAAGAACCGAACATATAGAAGTGGGCCGCTTCCGGTTTGAGGCCACTCCAAGCCTCGTAGGGGGTCTTATCCTTGACAGATCTATGGGGAGATTGTTTTTGTATGTAGGTTGCACAATTAAGTGCTTCATCCCATAATATATGTGGAAGTGACTTTGCATGTAGCATGCAAGATGCCATCTCTTTCAAAGATCTATTTTTCTTCTCAACAACTCCATTTTGTTGTGGAGTATAAGGAACCATGTGCTGCAACTGAATCCCAACTTCATAAAAATGATTTTGTATCTCATGGTTGACATAATATCCCCCATTATCTATTTGGAGGAAATTTATCTTCTTTTCTGACTATGTTTCAACAAGGGCTTTGAAATATTTGAGGTGTTGAAATACCTATGATTTTTTCCTCAGAAAGAAAATCCATGTGAAGAATGAGAAATCATCAACAAAAATGAGCAAGTACCTTTCTTTATTTATTGATAGATGCGGAAAAGGGACCATGAGGTCACTATGGATCACATCTAAAGGAAAATAAGCCTTCTGAGTATTTCCTTTGTCGAATTTATCTTGAGGGTGTTTTCCAAGAACACATCCCTCATAAATTCCTTTGGAGAAGTGGATGTTAGGTAGACCATCAACCATTCCCTTCTTTCTAAGTTGTTGCATATATATGAAATTTAAATTCCCAAACCTTTCATGCCATATCCTACTTCTTTCATCAGCATGGGTAAGCAGTAATGCAGAATCTGGTTCAATAAACTCAGAAAATGTGTAGTGTCATGATTTATGATTTACCTCACCAGTATAAACCCTAGAATTGGTTTACATGGCATAGATATCCACTACATCATGTTTGAATATGAATCTATTTCCAATGTTGGATTTTGTCATATGATAGACGAAAAGAAGATTGATATAAAGTTTGGAAATGTGCAGCACATTCTCGAAGCTTTTGTTTGTGAGTTCAATTCTTCATTTCTCGGTGACCTAGACTGAAGAGTTTTCCCCTATTAGAATAGGAGGACCTTTTCACGCATCCAATGAAGAGTAGACTTATTTTTTGGCTGTCATGTGGTGTGATGCACTTGAATCTATGATCCAAGCATTGGGAGAGGAGTTGATGGAAATCAAAGCATGGCTAGAATTGCCTTTCTTCGAATTCTGATCTTCTGGCTTCTTCTTCTTGGAACCCTTAGGGATGCGATATCCAAGATTGTTTTTTTTAATTATTTGGGCCATTTGATCTATATGTTTCTTCATACATGTAGATTCTGGATGGAATCCTTTATGGTATTAAGTGCATATCTCCCCTTTTATTCCATTTCCACCTTTGGATCCAGAGGCATCGTTGAATGGTTTTGAGTACCCTTCCTTCTTTGGATTTGCATGTGCTTTCCTTTTGTCTTTATCTTTAGATTTTTGACTTTGATGACCTCTACCATATTTCACAGTAAGTGCATGCACCTTTGGGCCTTTGATTTTTCCCATATTGGTGAGCTTGTTCTTCTCTTGTGTCATAGACTCAATAAATACATCAAGATAAGGCATCATCCAGGTTGATTCAAAGGAAAGCCTAACTAAATGAAATGTGGATGCAAACACTGATTATTCTAGAACAAGTTTGGAGAGAATAGTAAGAACCATTTGTTTCTCCTCTTTATATTTATCAACCCCGTAAGCCTTGAGTTCCGACAACAAATCCTTATATTTCATAAAGAAATATTGGATATTGTCAAAGGTTTTTAGATCCAAAGTGAGCAATTCCACCTCAAGAATGTGTCCCCTCATCTCATCCTGTTTTCCAAAAATCCCTTCCATGGTGGCCCAGGAATCAATGGGGGTTTTACAGGAAGATATGTGAAATAGGATTTTAGGAGAAATGAGACTGCAAATAGTTTTGAAAGCTTCATCTATTCGATTCATATACTTGGATTTTTCTATGGCTGATGTGGGTTTCATCTCTATGTTCATGGTTAACCTGTATAATCCTCTACTTTGAATATGCACTATAATATTATCCTTCCATGCAAAGAAATTGTACGGTGTAAGAATGAAGTTTTTTGGAAATTCCATTTTTTTCGTTGTCTTCAATATTTAGTACCTGCAAAAGGAATATGGTGTGTATTTTTCCTAGAAATTCGTTGGCTTTGATACCATGTAAATGTGAATGAACCTATACATATAATATCTAGAAAGAAATAATACATATAGAGTTTGAAGAAAAGAGAAAAGAGAGAAACATGAGAGAAAGAATGGAAGAATTCTATTAACCAAATGAATGAATGCTGATTTACACATGATATACTATATATAACTCAACTAATGCACACTGGAGGAGAAGAAATGCACCATAGTGGTGGTCTATATTGATCTAGACATACACCAACAGTTACAAGAGTTAACTACCACCTATTCTAGTCTCTCAGGCAGTTATGAGAGTTAACTTCCACCTAGTCTGAGTTAACTAGTCTCTCAGTCTTTAGTTAACTAACCGAAACAAAGTGAAGTGACGAGTAGATCAAGGAATCATGAGTAATGCACTAGTTTGGTGATGATACCAAGGACAATGCACATTAGTTGGTGATGATCCCAATGTTGCATGTTGATGCTCCCAATGTGGCATATAGACTCCACTCAACTGATCAAACTGAAGTGTGAACTAATAATAACTAGTAAACATAGGGAAAACCTTAGGAAAAATAATTCCTAGGTGCATGTGAAGTATCTCCAACAATAATTTTCTATTTTATTTATTAATAAAATTTGGGTTTCACTATACTTATGTGTTCTATAATATAGTTTTGTTTGTATCTCATTTCCTTCCTAATATAATCTGGATCATGGTTGGATCCTCAAACATCAATGAAATCAACACATGCATGTTGGCTCAGAAATTTAAAGATTTTTTCTAGGTTTTCACACGATTGGTGGGTCGAGACTCAATAGTGTATGTCCTGAGGTTTTTCCTTTATACAATCCATTATTCAATAAAAATAGTCTCTATCTTTGATTGGGCCCAAGTAATATTGAATGATATCTCCCATCATTTTTATTATTTTATTTAGACTAAGAGGTTCTACATGACCTCTTATTTGGTCCTCACTCTTTCTTATTGTAATACATTAGAGGGAATACCCCTAATGGGCAATGTAAATTTTGAAGAGGACCTCACTCAATTTTGGTATCCCTGTGGAAGAACAAGGAACTATTTTATTTTTACCAAATAAAAGATTCCTTTGTCAAGGAATGCAAAAGCATGCTCATAGGGGCTGAACCAAATAGGGCTATAGAAGAATCCCTGCATTTTCTCAAGGGGAAAGTAATGTGTGTGTTTGAAGAACAATTCACATACATAAGGATTTTTATCTTCAAAGAGAAACCCCTTCTCCTTCCTAGGTTTGTGTGTGATAATTTTTTGGTGTATGAGTTGTGCAGACCATACATGATATGTTCATTGTTCCTTGATGAGAAGAGAAAGAAGAAATTCATTCCCATGCCATTTAAAATTGTCGATATTTAAGTAAAAAGTTACTCAAGTCTCACTGAAATGGTGGGATTCTTCAAATCCTTTAATATGAAATAAGTAGAATCCATTAGTGGCTTTGAACATAAGGTATTTTTGTGGCTCATACGGTATCAATCAATTATTCCTCAATTTTCAATAAGGTGCAAGAAATTTTAGAAGGGTGTGGAAATAATGAAGATTCATGTGTCGAGGCTAAGGTGACAACTACCCCAAGAAAAACTATTACTAAAAATAATAAATGATCTACTATTGAATATGCACATACTAGGGTAAGTTCAAACATTGGTGTAGTGGAGGTCTCTCCCCTAGGAGGAAACGAGCAGCCACAACATAGACAAAGGGGTAGATCCATAACCAACATCAAAGGTGTCATAATGCATCACCCCCATAAGAGACCCTCTTCAAGACAGAAGGATCACGAGATTAGTGTGGGTGGAAAAGAGATAAATCAAGGATGTGTAAGTGATGGAGATGGTGGGGACCCTCTGTGATACCAATTGGAGGAAACACACATGGTTACCTATGTCCCCAAAAGAAAAAGGAACCCAAATGAAGGTGTTACTCCAGACCCTGGTGGTTTAGAATTGAATATGACTAACATGGAAATTGATGAAGTCAACAACATGCCCACATGGGTTGTTGTACAACTTTCGGAGAGAAAGTTGATAGCACAGGAGTTGGCCCATGAGGGTCCAAATATTTTTTAGGAAGAATTTGTTACTCTTCATCACACCAAGTATGAAAAACATTCCTATAATATTCATATTTAAAAAGTTAATATGAAGGATAAAAATAAATAGGAAAATGGATCTATGAAATTAGAGTTGAGGTCTTGAAACCTTCAAGGGTTCTCAAGTTCCATTAGTCTACCTATGGGGCTCTAGCTTACTCAATAACAAAGTAGGAGATAAAGAATGAGATATTGAAAAAGAGGGTAAGAGAACTCAAACATTCCCTTACCCCAAAGCAATTATTTGTAGAACCGTTATCTATGATGGTTCCTAAGGAGGTCCCTAAATAAATAGTTGGATCAAGCTCCAAAGTCACTAAAGCTGCAAAAATACTCGTTAGTATTAGGAGATATGTAGTTGAAAATATTGATAAAATGCTTTCCATTATACATGAACCTTGAGAAATTGTGTCGAAGATGGTATCACATATTGAAGGATTCAATCTCTTAGTGAATATCGACAAGAGGTGTTGAGAATTAATCACAAGAAAGACGAGACAAGAAATGAAAAACAAGGCCTTATTCCATTCACAACACATTGTATTGATACCATGATATGAATTTATAGTACAAACATAGGACCACTTATATATCTATATCTAGATCTCACTAACAACTCATCAATGGATCATGAAAACACCTCATCAATAGATAAGGTTTACAACTCATATCAAAGTGGTCTCAAACTTTTTGATTAGCTAGCCTAGACTCATAGTCTAACATTCACCCCGACCACAATCACAAGTATGAATAACTATACCAGTGAGGAAACAATAATTGGTATCATCTTCAATATTCAAACTAAAAATACTAAACCAATATTTGATGAAGATATTCCTTTAAAACCACCAGTACTTGGATGTTGAATAGATCATCTAGAAGTGAACAACTTCCATGTTTGAACATTCCCATTCTCTTGATTCCAGGAGACCAGTTGATCTCCTAGAATTCCAAAATGTTGATTGATTTTTATGATTGGTAGGACTTTGAATCTTGAATATTGACTATCATCAATGATATCTTATATTCCCCCCTGTTAGGTGCAAGGTGACAAGTTTGTTGAAGTTTGTTAAACTTTGTTGAAGGGATCCAAGCTTGAGATTTGGATTCTTCTATTCTTTAATAATGCATGGTTGAAGGGATCCAATATTGAGATTTGGATTCTTTATGTGGTGGTTTTTTTGGTTGATCACTAACCATATTACATTCATACTTGAACACTGTGGTGTTTTTGGATGACCACTAACCAACTTCACTGCCCCCCTGAAGGTGTAAGAGAGTATCCTTTTCATCAATGTGCTCCCACCCTTGAGGCGTGGATATTACCATCTTTGATTCATTTTTTAATTTCAGAGAACATATAAAATTGGATTTGGATCATCACCAAAATAATTTGGAACAATTGTTTTAAAACTTTTTGTTGTTGTCATTTCTCCATGCAAATGTGGCTTTACCTCTGTCTTGACTAGATGGTAAGACTTATGTAGATTCTTTACTTGTTGATTCCATTTCCATGAATTTATCCATCCATAATGAAATTTTTTCTTAACCTTCTTATTCTTTTGACACTTTTCTAAGAGATGATTCTTATTCCCACAATGAAGACATGGATGGAGATCAAAACACTGCACCTCCAAGTGACCAAATTTATGACAATGTTGGCACTTAGTATCAAGATTCTTCATTTCTTCAAGAAATCCTGCACTCACAAATTGAACTGGTTTGGATTAATCTGGGATATAAAAGTTGTTTCCTTTTTCATATCCTAAGTCGTGTTGATTTTTTTTGAATGATAATTATTCCCAAGGTTTGACAATAACATTGGAAAGATAATTTTGTTGTTCTTTTACTTTTTCACATTTGTTGTTTTTCTTGATGTCATTATGTTCTACTTCTTTTGACTCTTCGTCAACAATAATTTCCTGCATTGGTCCACTGTATGATTCCATGTCATGACTAGTTAAGGAATCATCATCATTGTCTTGTGTTTCTTTTGTATCCACCATTAGGTCATGTGTATCATAATAATAAATTATGATACACTAAATTATGTCACACTCAAATTTCCTCCTAATTTGAATTTTTTTTTTTTTTTTCTGGTATTAAATATGTGTCACACTAGACAACATAATTATTAAAATAATTAGACACCATCCAATATCTAAAAAAGACATAAAGAATCACAAACAAGCACACTGTGTTCCTTAGACTCCCCTATTCAAATTTCAATTCCATGATACATCCACCATGGCAAAATAAAAAGATTTTTATTAATTGATGTAGTCCACAAAACTTTATTTTGTTTTCCCTTTTTCATAAATACATCACATTTATAAAGGATAAAGGATCTTCTTTACAAATATTTTTTTTCTAAAAATAATTTACTCATATACTTTACAAATATTTTTTTTCTAAAAATAATTTACTCATATACTTATAGCAATCATATAAGTTCAAGTTGGTTGGAGATGAGTTGCTCTCAAAAATAAAATATTTTCTTAGACGGAGGCATTCTCTTTCACAACCTACTAGAATCTGTGAGTCACACCTTGATTCATTTGCAACTTTTTTTCTTCCATAAATAAGTTATTTCACCCAATATGTGCATTAAACACAAAAGGAAAAATAGCCACCCACGTCCAACACATGGGACATGAGAAGAGGAGACTAAAATGTGTAGGAGAGTGGATAGAGGGAAGGTGCCCCAGAAGGGAAAAAATTGTTAGATCGATGTCATTTTCCCCTTAAATGAATGTCAATCTTGTAGGCAGTGTGGCTTCAAATCCATTTTTAGGTCTCATGGAATTTTTTTGTATACAATACTTCAAATTGAAAATGGATTCAACTTCAAATTTGGGCTTGGTGCATCCATTGATGGAGAATTATTCCCCCCCAAAAAAACTAATTCTATGCATATCAATGCATCCTTCATATCATTTTCATAAAAAAATAGATATCATGATTCTTCAAAGTGCTAGCATTACAAAATGTAGATCTGTCTTTCAAACTAGATCTTCACATGCATGATTCAAAGAACTATTCTCCACAAATATAATAAGAGAGTGGCAATTTAAATCAATAATAAAATGAGAGTACTATGATCTTGTTTTGTTGCATTTTTTTGGTGAAGAAAAAAATATCTTTTACATATTTTACTCTTTAATGCATTTCCATGGAACACTACCATGGAATTATTAGGACCCTTAGGACTCAAGGTCACTATGATACCATGCTAATAATTGAGCATAAGCAAGACAAGAAAAGAAATGGCAAAAAAGGGTTTATGCCTTATGCCATTCACAACACTTTGCATTGATATCATGATATAAATTTATAGTACATATATAGGACCACATATATATATAGATCCAGATCTCACTAATAACTCATCAGTGGATCATGACAACACCTCGTCAATAGATAAGGTTTACAACTTGTTGGGCACTTTAATTGTCTAAATGAATAGAAAATTAAGGTGTTCAATATAAATTGTCAACCCAGGGAAGTCTGTTGTTTCAAGATAATTGTGCACAGTCTATGCTAGATTATGGAAGCAACACTAATCTAATTGTAGTAGGGAAGTTTAAAAAGAAACAAAAATTATTAATAACACAATTATGCTAATACAAATGGAGTTCTACAGAATTGAAATCATAGTTGAAATCTAAACTGATGAGTGTATAAGAATCCTGGATTACCTACTCTGATCTAACTTTATAATTTACTTTTGCAGGAAGAAGTTCTCTACTAATTGCAAAAAGAAATCTACTTATTGCAAGAAAGTAATTCACACTTTTATTTTCTTTTACTTGGAAACAATATTTTAATCTAATGCAGAAAAAGGGAAAGCAGTTCTCCAGCGATGTTCAACAATCGACTTTTAATTCTCATGAGACAGATTTATGCGCATCTAATAGGAAGGAACTAGACTGTAACATCAACTGTATTCTAGAATTGTTTAACAGATAAATAATTCACGTTAAAACAACTATTCTAAAATTCAAAACAGAGGGGAATCTATGAGGAAGGTGGGCCCTTTCCTTCTCACTGAATCCTCTCAACGAAATATGCTACAGTCTGCAAAAGAAATTCAATCCACTCTTTTATTGATTTGCCAAAATGTTCGTGTACAATAATCTTTACTTTACTTCACTTTCTCACAGTAACAAATCCATCCCTTTGATTACAAAAGCTTTGCTATTTAAAGTCAGAGTCATTCAGTTAAAACAAAATCAGAACATCCTTGAGAATCCCTGATTCTCAAGATGTTCGTATGATATCATTAATACAAGATCTAGAAATAATCTTGTAAGTTAAAACATGTAACAATAGGTGTAACAACTTTCAGGATCGGTGGCATTTGTTGCAGCAATCGTGTAACAACAGAATTGGTGGCACCTGTTGCAGCAGTCGTGTAACAACTTCCAGGATTGGTGCATAGCTGTAACAGCTTCCAAGATTGGTTCATAGCTGTAATAGCTTCCAATATTGGCGCATAGTTGTAACAACTTCCAAGATTGGTGCATAGCTGTAATAGCTAGTGTAACAAGAACGACCATTCTTTAAGACTTGGTTGTTCTATAAATTTCGATCATTAGTTGAATCATTTTATGGGTAAAACATGTGAATGTTACCAATCAAACATGCTAAGTAAATTAAAATATGAAATAAATATAAATGATTCATACCTTGGGGAAAAAAATGTCTTAGCACGCATTATAATAGGAATTAGCTTAGAGATGATAAGGTTGAATGGGCAAAATATGTGATGAAAAAGGGACATTTTTGGGTCCTAACATGCCCCCCAATTGAAGACATTGCATGTCCTCATGAAAAACACATTCAAACCTTACTTTGTACCTGAATTGGGGAATTGGCTCCTCCAGTGAAAAATTGCTAAGATAAATTGCTAAGTGCCTGTATGGAAAAATGTTGTGTCAAAAATAAAATCTGTTGTGTCAACAATCTCTCTAATTTTTTTTCTTGAAGAACAAAATCAGTTTGAGTTGCTTGACTAACAACTTGTGAGGGAAACATAGGTTCTTGTTTGAAAGCTTCCGGTAAACCAGCAACTACTTTATGATGTTGAGATCTCCTCAGTTTTGTTGGTCTTTTTGTAGCAATAATTGCATGTTCAGTATTGACTGAGAGAGTTGTTGGTCCTTTAGCAACCAACACTTTTACTATATTATAACCTACCTCAAAGTAAATGTTTCCACACTCAAATCACATGAGTTATTTATTTCTGTCCATAACATCTTTTGTCAGTGCTAGGATGTCTAAGGTTATCCCTTTTGGATTATTCTGTCAAGTAGTCTCCACCTCTTGTTTCAGGGTATTTAACTCTACTTTGAGGCTTTCATTCTCTGTTATGAGTGTATTAATTTTGGAATTTTTTGTATTCCTGATCTTTCTCTCAATTTGGGCAAACAATTGGGCAAGTGGCACATCCTCAGTATTATTTGTAACTGGTTCTTGTGGGGCAGTTATACTTTCAATAGTTGTTGCTTGTGGAACAATTGTTTCTTGTGTAATAGTTGGGTCTATCATGACTGGTTCTTATGGAATAGTCTCGACATGGACAGTTGGTTCTTGTGGAACAACTTCATCCTGCATGACTTGTTCTTGTATACCAGTCCCATCATTTGCATCTGTCTCGACTGGCATTGTTAGTTCACTCAAAGAGATTGGTTCTTGTGTGACAGTCCCTTCATCAACCATAGAGGATAATGGATAAAGAATAGGAATAGCCTGTTCCATAGATTTCCATCCAATTGTTGTTTCTGTAACCCTGATAGACCTAGTTCTTTTCCTAGGTAAAATAGAAACAAAAGCAAAGGCTTTCCTCTTCGTTGATGGAGGAGGAACAGGATGTTCTTCCTCAACCACACAAGTTGGAAATTTTGGTATACCTGAGTCTACTATGATATGTACATTGTTACTTGACGTATGATGCACATAATCATCAGGTGGAGCCGATGATTCTGCTGCGATTTGAGTACATTCAATCTGAATTGAGAGAATAGTTTCTTGAAGTTCTTTGCACAAAGTAAAACATGATATAAGTATCTTTGTAGAGTTCTCTGTCATAGTAGTTGAAGGGCTCTGAGTTGTTGTTGATGTAATTTGGTCAAGGTATTTCCGACATTTTCCCTTGAATGGGCGTTTTCTTTTCTAAGATAATCCACTGGCAGTGACAGTAGGGATTGAAACAGTTGTTGCAGAAATAGGAGGATCTTGTGTTACTGCCAGTGCAATAGCAGAAGGGGTAGTCAGACTTGTTGTTGCAGTGGACCATTCTGACCTTGTTTTCTTTCTAGGTGATCTAGATATAGGAGCATCAGTTCTCTTTTTAGGAGCAGGGGGTAGTTTTTCAATAACAGTTGTCGCAACCAAGGGATGTGACTCATGTCTTGGTCTAGTAGCTGGTTGTTCATCGATTGGCTCAATCACAGCTACAAGTTGTGTCAATTCAACTCCATTGAGGCTTGTTTGGTTGGTGCTAGGATGGCCACGGGTTGTGCGTTTTCTCCTTTGAGTCATATTACGGGCAGCGACAATAGGGGTTTGGACTGTTGTTGTAGCCAAGGGCTGAGAATCAGGAAGAGGTCAAAGCTACATGTGTAGAATGTGGTTGGTCTGCTACAATAGGTAATGGGTTATTGAAAATGCCCATACCTCTGTGAATTAATAGTCTGATGAGTCTGTGATTAGAAAGGCAGTTCTTGGGTTCTTAGATTTTTTTACAAAATGAGCCATGTTATTCAATGAATGGAGGAGAAAATAAGGAATGTTTATGAATTTTTTATGTCTCAGATGTGATAATAAAATGAAATCAGAAAAATAAACAACTTGGTACCTGCCTTCGTAGGTAATGTACCTTTTGAAAAACTCTGCAACTTTCCCCCATGGATTTGGTAAGGAATTGACATCCACACCTCTTCCTTTTGTCTGAACTTGCTCATTGTCGATGAGGAAACCCTTCTGAGCATCCGGAAGATGTGTTTTTCTGTTAAACCATCGGTCTCCTGTTGTTGGCAACCCTGTCATAGCAGAAATGATTTCTTCTGACACTGGAATCCTTACCCCATTCACCATTGAATATCCTTCGGTGATATTTTTACTAAACTCCAATACCTCATCTTCATTAAACCCCTTTCAACTTCTCAAAATATGATATCCAGCCGGCCTGGAGAAATATTTGGTAGGCCTCTGGGTGTAACAACAAAGTGTCCAAATTTGCGGGTTCATACCTCACAGCTGATCCTCCCATGATGTTACTTGAGAGTCTAACAGGCATGTAGGAGGAGAAACTAGCACCTAAACCAGAAACGCAGCAGGTTTGAACGTGGTTTGCATATAGAATACAGTGTCTCAGCAAAAACAAGTGTGATCGAAAAGGTGGTGGAGGTGAGTATAAAATACGACTTGGACGGCTAGATTTGCATTCCCACCCCCCGCCCCCCCCCAACTAATCGGATTGGCTCCAGGTGCATCGATTTAGCACAAGTGGTGAGAAAATAGGAAAGCGTGTTTTTATATATGCATTACTTTAACACGTAGGATTAGTCACATACCTCATATCTTACCGCACATAATAGTCTGTTGGGGTAATTGCACTATCCAACTACCATCTGAGTTGTGTGGAATAGCTGACATGAAGAAGGATAGTGTGAGAAATGATGATACGACAACTGGAGAAGAGATGGAGTCCTTTCTGTAGTTGATCAGTTGGAAATCACCGTATGTGAAGTCAAGTAATGATGAAGCAACACTTTTGGAAAGAGAAAGCAGAAAAAGATAGATGTGGTATTAACAAATCAGCGGTGCTGCAACATGGAAAGATTGTAGAGCTAGAGTAGTAGCATTGACAGAAATGTGAAAAAGAAAGTGTGAAGTGGTAATAAAGAATAACAACAATCAGTCTATCAGCAGGTACTTCAGCCAGAATGGTGGAGGTAGGTGTAACAACAAATGAGATGGTTAGAAAAGAAAATGGTGTAACCGCGTGAAAAGCGACCATTGTGTAACAGTAGGGAAATTGGCCAACTTGTCGGAAAAGGGTGTAACAGCAGGGAAATTGACCAAGTTATCGAAAATAGGTGTAACAACAGTAAAATCGAACAATTTATCGGAAATGAGTGTAACAGTAAGGAAATCGGCCAATTTATCAGAAATGGGTGTAACAACAGTAAAATTGGCCAATTTGTCGAAAATGGGTGTAACAATAGGAAAATCGGCCAATTTATCGGAAATGGGTGTAACAACAGGGAAATTGGCCAATTTATCGAAAATGGGTGTAACAGCAGTAAAATCGACCAATTTATCAGAAATGGGTGTAACAATAGTAAAATTGGCTAATTTATCATAAATGGGTGTAACAATAGGGAAATCGGCTGAACGTTGCATCACTTAGTTTTTAGGAAGTTTGTCAACTTCCATAAACTAATCGTTTGACTCCTTTCTTTTTCCTGTACTCAACCTTGTTGTTCATCAATTCACCTGCACACACATAACTACTTGATACCCTTCAAGGCTGAATTTATTAGCATAGTAAAAAAAAAAAAATGAAAAACAAAAACAGAGAAATTCAAATTTTGCCGAGTTTATTTATATACAAGGTCTGAGAAAAATAAGTCCTAAGGTTCAGAAGGGGAAGGAGAAAGCTCCTTTCCTTTTAAGAATTGATAACATGTATCAGCTATACATCTAGATTTGAATTCTTCCTTGGACAGTGGATGTTGATACAGGCGCAAGTGATGACCATTTGCATGTAACTGTGTATTGGATCCATCAATAGTGATCAAACTGACTGTCCCAATGGAAAAACCAGTGTCTACCTCATAAGGTCCTAGCCATCATGTACGCAGCTTACCCTGAAATTATTTAAAGCACAAATCATACAACAAAAACCAATCTCCTTTCTGGAATAATTTCTTCTTGATGACTTGGTCATGCCATTTTGTTCTCTGTTGTTGAATCAACCAGGTATGATGAATAGTGTCCAAACAATTTTCATCAAGCTCATTGAGCTGGTACAGTCTAGCCTTCTATGCCATAGTCCAGTCAAGGTTCACTGTTGATGTAGTTCTTAAGGTTTTGATTTCGAATTCAATGGGAAAACAAGGATTTTTCCATATACCAGCTCATAAGGAGAAAAATGAGTTGTGTTTCTCCAAGTAGTTCAGTAAGCCCATAGAGCTTCATGTAATCTGTCTGTCCAATCTCGACGATGTTCTCTCACTGTTTTAGTAAGAATGGAGTTGAGAACTTTGTTGGTACTTTCCACCTAGCCATTGCCTTGTGGATGGAATGGATAAGCTATTCTATGTAAAACATGATATTTACTAAGTAGGGCTTCAAGCTTATGTGATGCGAAAGGGGGTCCTCCATCAGTTATTAATTATCTTGGAACTCCAAACCTAACAAATATATCTTCAAACAAGAATGCTAAGGTAGATTCTTCTAAGGCCCTAATGAGTGATTTCGTCTTGACCCACTTGGTCATGTAATCTGTATAGACCAATATATAGACTTTCTGATTAGAAGGTGGGTTAATGGCCCTATGAAATCCATGGACCATCTCTTTAAAGGCTCTAACACTACCTGAGGTTGGAGAGGCATCTCATACCTATGATTTGGCTGACCCATTTGTTGGCAACCATCACAAGTTTGAATGTATTTCTTGGCATCTTGAAATATGGTGGGCCAAAAATAGCCCATCCTTAAAATTTTATGCCCACTCCTTTTATTAGAAAAATGAACCCCACAAGGGCCATCATGGCAAGATTTCAGTAGATGATACACTTCATCATCCCTTACACATCTACTGATTTCCTGATCCAGGCCTGTGTAGAAAAGGTATCCTCCTATCCAACTATACCGAGCACTCTTCTGAATAATCTTCCTTCTTTCTAGAGGAGATAGATGGGGAGGTACCTTCCTTGCAACAAAATAATTAGCAATGTATTCATACCAAGGTGAGTGAGAAGATACTGCAAACAAATGTTCATCTGGAAAGGAATCATCAACAGGTAAATTATCATCATTTATATGTAATCTTGAGAGAAAATCAACAACCACATTTTCTTTTCCTGGTCTATCTACTATAGTGATGTCAAATTCTTGTAGTAGTAACAACCATATTGTTACTTGGGCATTAGTAATAGGTTTATTCATTAGATATTTAATTGTTTTATGATCAATATGAATAAAAGTAGGATAACTAGTGACATAATGCCTGAATTTATTGATTGCATAAACTACTGCTAAGAATTCTCTTTCAGTAATTGTATAATTTAACTCAGCAGAAGCCATGTTCTTGCTGATATAGTAGATAGCACAGGGATCTTTGTCTTCCTATTGCCCCAGTACTACACTAATTGTAGTATCTGAGGCATCTGAAGAAATGTGAAATGACAGAGCCCGATTGTACCCTCTCAAAATGGGAGCTGTGGACAATTTTTGTTTTAGATGTGTAAAAGACAATTCACATTTGTCAGTCCAATGAAAGTCAACATATTTTGTTAATATAAAAAACAAGGGGGAAGCAAGTTTGGAAATTTTTTAATGAATCTCCTGTAATATCCAACATGCCCTAAAGAACTTCTTACCTCTTTCTGAGTTGACAGAGTTGGAATGTCCAAAATTACCTAGATTTTGGTTGGGTCTACCTGAATTCCTACATAAGAAATGAAGTGTCCCAGTACTACACCCTCTCTCATCATCATATGGAACTTTTATGTACTTAAAGAAAGATGAGACTGTATACATATTTTGAGAATTTTTCCAGATTAGTCAAAGCTTCATTGAAATCAATGCCATAAGGTGTAAAGTCATCCATGAATATCTCCATACAGTCATTCACCATATCAAAAAAAATACCAATTACAACTCTCTGGAAAGTGGCTGGTGCATTACATAAGCCAAATGGGAGAACCTTGTAGGAAAATGTACCCCAAGGGCTAGTAAAGGTTGTTTTATCTTGGTCCTGTGGAGCAATTTTTATCTGGTTATAGCCACTGAATCCATCTAAGAAAGAGAAAAACTTTTTCCCAGCTAGGTTGTCTAGAACTTGATCAATAAATGGTAGAGGGAAATGATCCTTCTATGTGGCTTTATTCAGGGCTCTATAGTCAACATACACTCTCCATTTTCCATTCTTTTTAGGAACAATAACCAACAGTGAGACCCACTCGTTGTTTGATATAGGGTAAATGAAATCAGCATTGAGAAGTTTCTGGAGTTCCTCCTTAACAATTTCTTTAAGGTTTGAGTTCATCCTCCTTTGGGGTTGGAAAATGGGTCAGCATTCTTCTTTAATGTATATATGGTGGGTGCATAGCTCAAGGGAAATTCCTTTCATATCCATGTAATCCTAGAAAAATGCTTCCTTATGTTAGATCATTAATTTCATCAATTGACAAGTTTCGGCAGTGGATAGATCGCGATTGATGTTCAAGGTTTTTCTAGATTCAATTTCTATAGCGATGCTATTAGAACTGACTTTAGGAAATAATTCAGTTATTGTTGTTTCATCATATGCTATTATAGCTGAATCATTTTGATTTCCAGTGGTTTCTGAGGACATTTCTTAGCTCATCTCTCCCTGGGCAATGGGGTCGAAGACTCTAATAAATTGATGGTGTGTGTTCCATATAACAACAGAGGAGTCACAGATAAAGAAGTTGATTAATTCTTTCTATGTCTTGTCTTTGAAACTCAGGGATTTTCCTATGGTTAGCACAGGAAGAGCACTTTCATCCTCAGTGTCCATCCATAAAGAATTTTCAGGTTCTGCACTGGGTGTAGCATGAGGATACAGAGTCAGTTTGTTTGTGTCATAACCATCAGATATGGTCATGGAACCGGATCTACAACCAACGAAAGCATCAACTGTAGCTAACCATGGTCTTCCCAGAATTAGAGGGTGGCCCCCCAGACGGGTTTTGGGTTGCAAAATGACAAAATCAGCAAGATACTCCCATGAATCCACTGAAATGACTAAATCATCAATTACTCCTTTTGCTCGGATGGTATAATGATCAACTAATTCTAGAAAAGTAGGAGTAGGTCGGACTTGTGTTTCAAGTTGCATAAATTGTGTAGTTTCTATTGGCATGATGTTAATTGCCGCCCCTAAGTTGACTAACACATGGTGAATAGATGTCTGTCCAATTTTGACAGTGACTGTAGGGTTTCTTGGGTCACCATATTTAATAGGTGGGATTTTGCCTAACATTTGTTCAGACAAATCCCCCACTACATGCACTGTGAGGGGGTCCCTCAGTTTTCGTCTAGGTCTTTTTATACATAGATCTCTTACAGTCTTGGAATAAATAGGGACATCTCTTATCACTTGCAATAGTGGAATATTGATGTGCAGATTTTGCAATTCTCCTAAGAGATTGAAACATGGTAATTCCACAGGTTTGGTAATTGTCAGTATTTCAGGGAATGGTGGGTCTATTGACTCTATAATGGGTTGGTCAATTTCTTCTGTATGAGAAGATGGTCTTTCCCTTGATTCTCTTTCTGATTATGAAGATGGATCATCTTCAATTATTGGCTCAACTATTCTCCCTAATCTTAATTTGATTTCATCACAAGGCATAGGAGTAATAGACAAGGCTAGCACATTGTGTATATCTATGTTTTGAATGGCCTTATTATTTGGGTTTGGGTTAGGTTGCATAGGCATTTGAGGTCGTAAGGGAGGATTGTTCGATGGGGCATTAGGATGTAAATGTAGTTGTTGTTGCTGGTACTAGGGTTGGAATTGTTGTTGATAAAGGTTTGGTTGGTGATGGTTTTAATAATTGAGCTATTTTTTAGGGCCTCTCCAATATGGGTTCCATTGTCCATGTTGATTCTTTTGATGGGGCATAGGTAACCATGCATTGGGATCTTGATAAGGGGGTGGCATCTGATGTGGAGGGGGGGAATTCATCTAGCCATATAGTGGCTAATTGTTCCAATAATTAAGTGTTGCAGAAAAGAATTGAGATTTCATACCTTGACCTCTTGGCTTCCATTGTCTCCTTTGTGTTATTAGATAGACAACCTCTGCTTCCTCATTATTGTTTTACTCCTGGTAGAGAGGGACATTGGTTAGTAGCATGATCTAATTCACAAATAAGACATACTTGGACACTGTTCAACAGGCACTCCCTTGGTGGATGTTTCTTTCTGCATTTCGAATAGAAAATGCACAATGCTTTCTCTGATTCTGCTTGTTTCTGCTTGACTTGAAAAGTGTCCATTTGTGAAGAAAAAGAGTTAATCATCTCCATTTTGAAATTTTCTAATAGATTACCTATTTCTTCTCTTGTTGCTACTCCATTGGCAAACTTTTGTACCCTTGAAAAAGTGATATCCTTGGTAGCTGACCTATTCTTTGTATATCCTCGAGAACATCTTTTATAGAGGTCTACAATGTCCTCATAGGATTCCTTAGATATATCTCCCTTGCCAAGCATATTCAGTATATCTAAACAATCTTCTCTAACTCCTTTTAGCAAAATAGTTTTCAGAATGTCCTTACTCACATCCGGATGTCCAGACCTTTGTAGATTATACTAGAGTCGTTCCACAAAATCTTCAAGGGTCTCATCCTGCTTCTCAGACATCTTGAACAATTCCTCTCTTTGTTCTCTTATTCAACAGTAGTATTGGTACTTGTTCAGGAAAAGATACCTCATTTGTACCCATGTTGAAATGTTCTCTCCTCCAAGGCTCATAAACCATCTTAACACATTACCGTTTAATGTAGCTGGAAATAGTTTAAGCTTTTGTGCAGTGGTAGTGTAGTCATAGATTCTACACAAAATGTCAAAGTCAAATAGAAACACATCTGGATCCTCAATAGACAATCCATGAAAATTTGGCAAAGCTGAGAGAGGTATGTTTTTCATAGGAGCCATCCCTCATGTGGGAACATCAGAAATAGGAAAAACCAGGGTAGAGATAGTATTTTCATTATTTACCTGATCTTCGTTGTTTTGTGGGTTCTCTTGGTGGAACTCTTCTTCATTATCCCCTTGATTTTCCATATGTTCTCTTTCTCTCCACTCAATATGAAAAGAATCCCACTCTTCTTTAGTGACTATCTGATCGTTGATCCGATAAACTGCTTCTTCTGGATTTTCTCTATTTCAAGCTATACTTCCTTGATCTTCAATGTTCTCCAATGTTGCTTACTGATTTGTTGGTGACAAATCTTCAGCTTCGACGTCAACTTTAGCTCCAACCCTTGATGAAAATGATGTTTCAAGAAGGGGTAGTTCTGATGACTGAGGATTACATCTTCTTGGAGGATTTGCAGGGTGAAAAATAGATCATGAAGAAGAATTTTCTCTGGCTATAATCTCATCAACAAAGGTTTTCCTTCCCAGTGTAGGATTTCTTCCTCCACATCCTCTAGTACCTGTAGGGTTAGTATTTTTGGGGATATGTCCTTGCATTCCTCGATTCATGTAGACTAATCATTCCTTAGAAAGAAAACTAATGTTCTTATAAAAATCTATAATTATCTTCCCTAGCAATGACGCCAAAATGTTGGGCACTTTAATTGTCTAAATGAATAGAAAATTAAGGTGTTAAATATAAATTGTCAACCCAAGGAAGTCTGTTGTTTCAAGATAATTGTGCATAGTCTATGCTAGATTATGGAAGCAACACTAATCTAATTGTAGTAGGGAAGTTTAAAAAGAAACAAAAATTATTAATAACACAATTATGCTGATACAGCTGGAGTTATACAAAATTGAAATCATAGTTGAAATCTAAACTGATGAGTGTATAAGAATCCTAGATTACCTACTCTAATCTAACTGTCTATTTTACTTTTGCAGGAAGAAGTTCTCTACTAATTGCAGAAAGAAATCTACTTATTGCAAGAAAGTAATTCACACTTTTATTTTCTTTTACTTGGAAACAAGATTTTAATCTTATGTAGAAAAAGGGAAATCAGTTCTCCAATGGTGTTCAACAATCGCCTTTTAATTCTCATGAGAGAGATTTATGTGCATGTAACGGGAAGGAACTAGACTGTAACAACATATGTATTCTAGAATTGTTTAACAGATAAATCGTTCACATTAAAACAACTATTCTAAAATTCAAAATAGAGGGGAATCTGTGAGGAAGGTGGGCCCTTTCCTTCTCATTGAATCCTCTCAAAGAAATAGGTTATAGTCTGCTAAAGAAATTCAATCCACTCTTTTATTTATTTGCCAAAATGTTCATGTACAATAAGCTTTACTTTACTTCACTTTCTCACAGTAACAAATCCGTCCCTCTGATTACAAAATCTTTGTTATTTAAAGTTAGAGACATTCAGTTAAAACAAAATCAGAACAACCTTGAGAATCCCCGATTCTCAAGCTATTCGTATGATATCATTAATACAAGATCTAGAACTAATATTGTAAGTTAAAACATGTAACAGTAGGTGTAACAGCTGTCAAGATCAATGGCATTTGTTGCAGCAGTCATGTAACAGTAGAATCAGTGGCACCTATTGCAGCAGTCGTGTCACAACTTCCAGGATTGGCGCATAGCTGTAACAGCTTCCAAGATTGGCGCATATCTGTAACAGCTGGTGTAACAATAGTGACCATTCTTTAAGACTTGGTTGTTCTATACATTTTGATCATTAGTTGAATCATTTTATGGGTAAAACATGTGAACGTTACCAATCAAACATGCAAAGTAAATGAAAATATAAAAGCAAGATAAATGATTCATACCTTGGGAAAAAAAAGGTCTTAGCACGCATTATAGTAGGCATTAGCTTAGTGATGATAAGGTTGAATGGGCAAAAGATGTGATGAAAAAGGGACATTTTTGGGTCCTAACACAACTCATATCAAAGTGGCCTTGGAGCTTGTGATTGTCTAGACACTCATAGTCTAACAAAAGGATCTGTGAAACGATGAGAATTTCTATAAGAATTAAGAACATTTAAGGATAGAATATCCAACATCGACGAATTTGTAAGGGCAATAGCAATACCTTCCTTCTAAAAGAAAGTTGAAGAAAATACATATTGTATGTCTTGGGAGAATAGAAAATATTTGGAAATTGAGTGCCACTAGTGATTCATTGATGTAAAATAAAATGTGTTATTTTTAAAAGTTCTTGATATTATAAAGGAAATAAAAGGTGTTGAAATATTGGCCAATACTAAGAGGGGGGGTGAATCAATATTGCTTCTTCTTTTAAAATTTTAACAATTATTAATTAGCAAATTAATTAATCATAACAATTGATCAACAAGAATGTACTGAATACACAAATTTAAATATAACAATAAAAAGTACAAGTTATGATTGTGTGAGAAACACCAATCTCTCTTATTTTGAGCACCAACTCAAGGAGACACCAATCCCCTGGTTTTAGAGCACCAACTCCCTTGTTTAAGAGAACCAACTTTAGGAAGCACCAACTACCTTGTTTTAGAGCACCAAATATAGGAAGAACCAACTCTCTTGTGAAACATAATTTAACTTGCAGAGGACTTCGATCCTCTCGAGCTCCTCCCTACCAACCTCACTGCATAAAATGTTTATAGTTTTTTTCTTGGACTCTGCTCCTTCTTTTGATTTTCTGATGTGGATTGCAAATACACTTTCCTTATTACCATTTTTCTCTGTTTATATAGTCTCTCAAGAGGTATATGATATTGAAACAATATGTCTTTTTGTAAAAGAGAAAATGAACCAATGTGTCTTTTTAATAATAAAACATTGCACCTCTTCATTTAATTAACAAAAATGCTGATTTTTTTTTTTATTATTAATTGATTTCAATTTAAAAAGACATACAAATCAGACAACGATTATAGCACGATGATTATGGAGTGATGTAAACGAATTTTAAAATTCTATGACATGGGTTTGTGCATAACATGCCCAATTAGCCAACA
>JASDQU010102441.1:322249-359584 GCA_032191745.1 Picea mariana
TTTTTTTTTTATTATTAATTGATTTCAATTTAAAAAGACATACAAATCAGACAACGATTATAGCACGATGATTATGGAGTGATGTAAACGAATTTTAAAATTCTATGACATGGGTTTGTGCATAACATGCCCAATTAGCCAACAGAAGCCATTTCCCCATAAAATGTGTGAGGTGGATAGTACATGAGGTTCTTTGAAGGAAACTTTCCTAGATTTATTGTTGCATCTGTGTTGGCCCTTCACCAAGTTTGAGGAAACACTTGGTCATATTTGACCATTTTTGGAGCTTTGACAACTTGTCAAAGATGGAGCACAATGCGAAGCGAAGATCGTGGAAGCTAGACCCCTTTCTTAGGTCCTTTTTGGGTTTTTTGGGATAATGTAATGGGTATGGGATGTCATCCCATGGGTTTACCCATGTTTAGGTCTATTTTGTAAAGTATAAATAAGTAGCTAGGCAATGTAAGAGAGGCCAATAAGCTAAGTTCTAGTAAAGGCTTTGTGTATACTGTGTGAACGACTTGGAGAGATGAGTGCAAGTGTTGTAAGTGTTGAGTGAACAGATTGTAAGAAGGCTCTGTGATAGATCTACTCAGGGAAGGAGGATCTGGCGAGGTGCGCACAGATCTCCTATCCTATGTGGAGTACAAGTTTGAGCTATGTGCTATAATCAGATTGACCAAAGCTAATAAATAAGAAGAAGACTTTGTGGGTGTAGCCCTAGGGTGGGGGTGAACCATGGTAAACTTGTGTGTTGTGCTCGGTGCCTCGACCTAATGTGTTTGTCTCTTCCCATGTGTTGTGCTTTGATGTGATTATGCTATGTTCTTTTCTATGATATATTTAGATAGATATACTTTTCTTTGTGATTCTTAGATGTATGGGTGTAGATCTGACATATATGAAAGTGTTGAGTGCTAGACCTATTTTACTGTTGCTAAGTGATAACTTAACCTAGATCTAAGTGAATGTGGTGGTGCTCTGAGCTATCTGCGGAGTGCCATGAGGGTTAAATACTGATGAGTGATCTATGCTAAAGTGTTTTCTAAGTGTTAGAATCATAGATATGTGTCCTAGCTAAGGTTGCAGATACCTGAGTTTTGTAACCACCCCTGCCTCTACCTCGAGTGAGACTTCATCTGCTTCGCAGGTGTTGCCAAAAGGGATGGTAGTTAGGGTTTTGTTGGTGCAATGTTGAAGTGTTGAACCCAGGGTCTACCCCTGTGCCAACAAATGGTTTCATTGTTGGTACCTAAAACTATGATTGCTAGGAACTGAGGAATAAGCATCTTTTTGCAGAAAGTCCATCCTGAAATTATAAAATCTCTGTGCATGGACCTGTGCCCTAGTGCACAGTGATCCACTTGATCCAAAAAGCTCTGTGATGAAAAAGGAAGGAAATATCTAAACAAAAAAAGTCAGATCTGAATGCTTTGTGCTCTAAGAAAGGTTAAAGTGGAAGTTTCTAAGTTAGATCTATAGAAAGAGGTAAGATCTGTAAGCTCTGTGCTTTGATAAAGGTAAGAATAGTTAAAAGTTCTTAGATCTGGAAGCTTCGTAATCTATAGAAGTAAAATAAATGAAATTTTTTGTTTCTAAAGTATGAATTTAGGTATGCTTGATAGATTTTGATCTAGCTTGAAAACTAGGGCATTGTTAGATGAAAGAACGTTTGATATGAATAGATCTGATAAGAATATTGAAAGATATGTTATACCTATGCATAGAAGGAATTTTTGGACTAACCAATGGATGCATGATCCTAGAAAGAAATTTTTGCAGGCTAGCCATCATGATCCTAGCGCGCAGTACAAGAAAAGTTGGGGATCATGGAAAAGAAAGACAAGATTAACTCTTTGTTACAGTTGCAGAAGACCAGGACATCTTGCTAAGGAATGCCCTGGGAGAAACCCTAGTTGCCTCTGTTGTAAGGCTATGGACCATGAAGTATTGGATTTCTCTAGAACGATTACTAGACTTGAAAAGATGAATATGGAGCAAGGTCAAGAGACTAAGATTATATAAGAACCCCAGAAAGAATAAGAGATTATGTTACTGAAAATGAAAGAAACCTTGGATGAACATAAAGATGTTAGTTTTTCAGATATCTTCAAAGAAAACAAGAAAATCGAAGTAAGAATAGGAGACTTTGACATCGATTGTGCTCTAGATGAGGGAAAAAAGATGAACATTATGACAGAAAGTACTTGGGAAACCCTAGGAAGGCCTGCTATGGTTCCTTCACTAGGAAGAATAGGGTTGTTTAAAGGAAAAATGGTAACCCTATGTGGCAGAATTACCCAGATAGCTATGAGTACCCATGGAGCTTCGACAGGGGAAGATTTTGAAGTCATTATATTTATTGAGTACCGTGCCCCATTTCCATCTTTGTTAGGCAAGATATGAATTGAAAAAGACCATATCCGGAGAAAAGAAGAAAAGGAAGCCCTAGAATAGAAGAAGAAAGAACTCATGGAATTTATGACTAGAAGGATCACCTACTTGATGGAAGAACAAGAGAACATATATCAACTGTTGAACACCAGGGACCTGGATGTTGAAGTTATAAGAACGTTAGAGGAACCATAGAAGATCGAAATACCTAATCCATATGATGAAGGAGTATTACCCTTGGATCTGAAGAAAGAACCTCAGCAACGTGAAGTGACTATGTCGAGAGAAGATACGACTCAGAATGGAAAAAGGATGACTGAGATGAAGCTCACTAGGAACAAGACTAGGAAGCTAAGTAAGAAGAGATCCAAGATCAAAAAGTTATAGAAGGTTCCGGAGGAAACTTTGCAGAAGGAAAAATCGCAAGAATTGAGCTTCACCGAGATATCAGAACAACGACATCTAGAACTTTTCCATGGCACAATAATATAGCCATTGGACCGATATACCCATTCAACTTCCACCCCGAATGGATAGAAAAGCATTAAAGGATCACCACCAGACCATTGGACCGTGCCATAACGGATGGATCAATGTTCATGAAATATTCATACTCATTTCAACCAGACCGTTGATGAATTTCCTATTTAGATCGTCGCGTCGCACATGAAGAACACTTTTTCCAAATGAAAATTCAAGGCCCGCAGAACTCGTAATTGTATACAGTGATCATTGCAAGCAGATCATTCACCCTAGTACAGTGTTTTGAGATCATCGTGACTCCGCTTATCTTTCCCGAGTGCATATGTCTGATGAGCTCACCACGCTTTAGGAATCCATCACAGAAGTCCTTCTCTATTTAATGACTAAGAGAGCCTTATCAGAAAGAAGAATGTCCATAGGAGTCCAAGCCTCATTGACAAGAGGAGTGCAAGCCTCCCCGTTGACTACTCAAGATGGAACATCTCAAGCCGACGCAGAGAGGAGAACTAAGCATAAAGACGACATCGCCAACATGAAGTTAGTGCCATCCATTCTACCATCTTACATACCCCCTATGAGTAGTGAGATTAACAGGGACAATGTCCCTAGAGATTTTGAATATACCCTAGTAATTGCATATTTACCAAAGGGAGTACGCACCTACCGTGCAAATCAAGACAAGGTTACAGCATTGAAGTTTTGCGACTTCAACCTGGGGGACCGTAAATTTTATAGCATGCTTTCCTTGTATAAGTACTTGACGTGAACTAAGGGCAAGAGCTCAAATCTCATCCTGTAACAATGGACGATGAACCTAACACAGTCTACTCTGCTAAACGTTATGAAAATACCACACTTCAGCAGACACCAGAAGGTGAATTCTTGTGTAAAGTTACTGCTAGCAAGTTACCATGAAGGATACCTGTGGTTAGACCACCGCATAACTGTTGATCCAACATTGATCAATAGGATCACTGGGCTTAGCATGAAGGGTCCTGATCCCCATGAGTACTATCCTGGAAAGACCGTAGACCACGCTCTTGCGTAGAAGATGAAAGAGGCCTATGGCGATGTTGAGAAAGGAATGAGAGACTACATGGAAGATTCTATTGAAATTGGCATAGTGCGCCTCACATGCCAACAGATCGTAGGGAATATGGTACGCAAGAATCGACCAAAACAAGTATCATGCTTCATAGTTGACCTCGCAGGAAAGTGCGCAGAGGGACTACAGATGAACTTGGGGAAGTACCTGGTGAATCCATTAGAGATTGATTATAGAGAATCTCAGGATCAAGGGCACAAATTCCATTTTAGCTGGCTCTTGATACTGATCTCCTTTGTTGCATGGGAGCTACCAAAAGGCGCAACTTTCCCAGACCTTGAGCCTTTTGAGCCACTAGCTGTGAAGGTCAGTACCTTGTGGTACTCAAACGACATGAGCAAGCAATTGCAATCGAATGTCATTTTCCACGTATATTATAATCAACTGAAAGTAGCCATAAGGAGTGAACCATGCATAACTCTGAACACTTTATAGAGATTCTGACCTCTAATAAAGTTCAACACATACCACCATTTTATATACCTAACCCCACGTGCTGATGAGCACCAAGAATAGCTCCAGTCCTACTATAAGCTGACAGAAGAAGACCTAGAAGAGATCACCAAGGAATGTTCGGAGAACCTCCTTGTTTCAGTAGACCTCACCGAAATTTTAGACATCAACAGCCCAGAAGCTGCGAAAGATACACCTGGGCCTAGTAGAACAAAGAAGACAAAGGAGACGAAGAAGCCCAAAGAGGTTCATGATATAGATAGCAGATCTGTAAGGATGGCTTCCATTACACCAGACAAAGAAGGTGATGATGAAGAAGGTGCAGAATTTGAGCAACAAGTCAAAGTACTGCCATCCAGGGATGAAGTAGACTCATCCAAGAAAATGAAGGTTTCACCTCTGGAGTCTTCCTCCAAAAACAAACCAAGAACCCCTGTAACTAAGATGCAAACTGCCCTCACGTTGGATGACTTTGATTTCATTGTTGCAGTGGTCAATGATGCTTCAAAGGAAATAATAGAGAAGAAGGAAGCGAAGCAGGAACAAATGTATAGCCAGATTGAGATTGTGCTCCAAGTAGTACAGCAAGCACTCCAGTCTAGCCAAGCAATCTCTTCTATGCCTCTGGCAGAAGGAATAACTAAATAAGGATATGAATTAGTCCATCTCTGCAAGATTGTTGATACAGTCAAAGTATGCCTTCGACGTGCTCAGGAAGAAAAAGCGCAAGCCACCCAGGCCCTCAAGAAGGAACAGGAAGAAATTATTGAGCAACGTCAAGCAGTGCAACAAGAGAAGAATGCTCTCCAAGAAAAATTTGAAGAAGACCGAGCGAAAGTCCAAAAAGAGAAAGAGAAGTTGCTCACAAAGAAGATCAGAATTGAAGAAGTAGTCAACAAAGCATTTCTCTCTGTGACAGACTTAGAGAAGAAGGTCGAAGAGCCCATAGAGTGTCAAGTGAGGAAGCTGGTGGAAGTTATTCAGTAGCTTCAAAAAAGGATTGTGGAACTAGAGCTTCAGACCATACCATAGACTCTGCAAGAAGTGCACAACTAGCAATAATTGGATGCTCAGAGTGCATTCGAGAGGATTAGAAAACTTGTTGTAGAATGCAAGAAGCTAAGTAACAAAAGCACCCAGATATATGAGCAACTATCTGAAGACCCGGAGTTGAAGAAACTAGAGTCCCAACTCTAGGAAGTGAAGTAGCACACAGATACAGTACAGGCATGGTTCAAGCTCCTGTCACCTATCGAGAGGATGAAGAGATCCTAGGAACAACGAACTTCCCAACAACTTGTTCTTACCATGCAGAACAGAGTGATGGAAGTCACCCAGAAACTCCAGCCGAGCCAGGAGGAGGCCTATATACTGTTTGAAGAAATTGAAGGCCAAGGAACACTACTGGAACAAATAGTTCTTACAGTCGAGCAATAACTAGAAGGGCCTATCAGCGAAGTGATTTTTCAGGAGTTTGCTGAGTAGGAAGAAGTAGCACAGAGACAAGTCGAAGGAACTCAAGCCAAGATCGATACCTTTGAGGCAACTTTACCTAGATCTAAGTGACTCGGGATGAGTCACAGGTGAGTGTTGGGGGCCTGTTGGCCCTTGACCAAGTTTTAGGAAACACTTGTTCATATTTGACCATTTTTGGAGCTTCAACAGCTTATCAAAGATGGAGCGCAACGCGAAGCAGAGATCGTGGAAGATAGACCCCTTTCTTGGGTATTTTTTGGGTTTTTGGTGATAATGTAATGGGTATGGGATGTCGGCCCATGGGTTTACCCATGTTTAGGCCTATTTTGTAAAGTATAAATAAGTAGCTAGGCAATGTAAGAGAGGCCGATAAACTATGTTCTAGTAAAGGCTTTGTGTATACTGTGTGACCGACTTGCAGAGCTAAGTGCAAGTGTTGTAAGTGCTGAGTACACGGATTGTAAGAAGTCTTTGTGCTAGATCTACTTGGGGAAAGAGGATCTGGCGAGGTGCGGGAAGATCTCCTGTCCTATGTGGATTACAAGTTTGAGCTCTGTGTTGTAATCGGATTGACCAAAGCTAATAAAAAAGAAGAAGACTTTGTGGATGTAGCCCCAGGGTGGGGGTGAACCATGGTAAAATTGTGTGTTGTGCTCGGTGCCTCGACCTAATGTTTTTGTCTCTTCCCATGTGTTGTGCTTTGATGTGATTATGCTATGTGCTTTGTTATGATATACTTAGATTGATCTACTTTTCTTTGTGCTTCTTATATGTATGGGTGTAGTTCTAACATATATGAAAGTGATGAGTGCTAGACCTATTTTGTTGTTGCTAAGTGCTAACTTAACCTAGATCTAAGTGAATGTTGTAGTGCTCTGCGCCATCTACGGAGTTCCATGAGGGTTAAATACTGATGAATGATCTATGCTAAAGTGTTAGCTAAGTGTTAGAATCATAGATCTGTGTCCCAGCTAAGGTTGCAGACACTTGATTCTTGCAACCACCCCTACCTCTACCTTGGGTGAGACTTTAGATGCTTCGCAGGTGTTGTTGAAAGGGACAGTAGTTAGGGTTTTGTTGGTGCACTATTGAAGCATTGAACCCTGGGTCTGCCCTTGTGCCAACAATACGCCTTCTAAACTTTCCAAATGAAGTATCCACTTTAGAAGCACTAATATTGTACCATGGAGTTGCAACATAGGAATTGCATCTAGTTGCAACACTAATCTTGTAGCATGGAGTTGCAACAAGTCACAACAAGTCACAACACTTAATACTGTAGCATGATCCAACAATTTCTGAGACTTTGATCCAATGATCTTACGATCATAATGAGATCTCTGATGATTTTTCTCACACCTTCTTGGAGGAAATTCTCATAAAAGATCTTATATGCCTTGAGAGACGATCTTTTGGCCTTTCTTTCATTCCCTTGAGAATGGATGACAATGACTGTAAATTTTATAACAAGATTTTTCAAGTACTAAGTAACGAAGGATCTATGAATCATCCCCCTTGTTGATGTTTTTACTTGAGATCCTTGACACCTGTAGTATTCTATTGAAGCACTATATTTGACCCTTTCTTCTTGTATTTAGAGCACATTAATTTCTATTTTAGGTTACATTATAAAGGTATTCCAATGATATCTTCATGGAGTGAACAAGCCCTTCACTTCTTTTCAATTGCTTCTTCTGTGAATGGATTCCAGTAACATAATTCAACATTCTCGGTGACCATACTTATCCTCTTTCCATCAATGCCAATAGCATACATTGTGTCCAATATTGACCATATTGGCCCCCTTTGACATCAATTCCAACACCATATCACCATGTCCAACGTAAGGTTCCCTTTTGATAAAGGAATCAATGTTGTTAAATAAGGATTAGGTGGAAAAATGATTGGGTGTATTTAGGGTCACATGGGGAATGAGATTTCATGGCCTCAAAAACTTTCAAGAAGAAGAAATCCGATGATGGCTAGTCAATTTTGTGAATGAGAATGAAGATCAACCATCTATAACGCAAAAACAACAGGACATGTTGAATAACAATGAGGATGAGTCATTTAGAATTAAGATAAAACAAGACATAATTGTAGAGCACCATTACATGAATATATCCAAGAATGGTTGAATGGTGCATCAAAATCAATCACTAATCCATCGTAATCTTGAAGATCAAAGAAATGGCTATGACAATTTCACTCGAGATGCTCCCTCTTATTTAAAGAATGACAAAAAAAAAACATGGAGATCGTTCTATGCTTCCATTTTTGTGAGTATGAGCTTTGTGTGAAGCATTACCCTTACTTTTCTTCCTTCTCAGTTGTAAATAATCCAGTCTTGTCATTAAATTTGCAAGACCAATTTATGATTTCCCCTTTTTATCTTCTAGGTTGTCTCTACTTAATATATGGTCCACGAGAGCCCCATTGATCCAAGTGTATATCGGTGGCCACCCACCTTTTCCGACTGGCTCAAAACAATTTTCTGGCAATTTTGGCAATTTACTATTTTTAGCAGGTTTTAACTTCCGGGGCCATTTTGAGGGCCTAAATGAAGATTTTTTGAGATCGAGGTTCTCAATGATATCCAAAGGCATGATTGAGCCCCCAAAATGAATCTCCTCGATGATACCTTTCCAACGAGCTATCACACGCCTAAAACAGAGATCGTATGCAAAAGTTACGACCCTGGGAAGTTGATGTACTAACTTACCCAAACGGGGCCCACAAGACTTTTGGCACTTCATCTCCTAGGGTTAGGTTTTTGGATGTCTACAACTTTTGGCATTCTCGTCTATTGTAAAAGGGCCTCTAGAGTCTCATTGTAATCATCTTCTCACGGATGCGAGTAGTAGCCATATCTCTTCTCAAGGATAAGCTACCCGCGCCCTAGCTAGTTTATTTCCATTCTGTCTGTAAGCATATTTCAGTCATTTGTTATTAATGAAATGAAGTCTTATTTCCGTTGCATCTCTGCGTTTATGTGTATTTCTGTATTTCATTGTGTTCCTACATAAATCCGGATCACCCATCCCATCCCACTAGGGGGAATTCATTTTCTATTTCTTTTTTAAATATCATGAATATTGTGTAGTGTCTATTTGTTGCATATATTTTATTAGATATTGAACAATCAATTTGTACTTTTTTTTTGAAATCCCACATAGAGATATATTGGGGGCTCATAAATTTTGTGGTTTCAGACTTCTATTTAAGCACAAAATATTAAGAATGAGTTTCCTTTACATATATATGATATGAACGTTTATAAATCATTTAAAGTTCTCTAAAAACAAACCATTTTTTCTACTCTTTGTTGTGTTTTTTTTCTTTAGATATGTCATTGTATCTTTCCTTTATATTGTAAGTGGTATAATAGTATACACAATTGTTCTTTCTTCATGATTTTAAATTTCCGTATTTTGAATGTATGCTTTTCCTATTCCACTCTCAGGCATTAAGTGTGTGAATGATAAAAACATCTATCCATGAGTGACATAATTATTATCTGGGTGAGAAATATAAGAGAAAAACCTCTTTAAAAACTAAGAGGGTATCTTTGGATTTACATAAGAATACCCTATGAGGTTATCTCTTCTCCTTAAAAAGAAAAAAAAGATCAATAAATACCCACATGATAGAAGAAGATACATTTGTAGAAAAATTAACTGAGTTGATGCAGTTGGAGGAATCCGTACCATAATTCAATTTTCAACTAACTATTAAAAAAGATAGATAAAAGGCCTGGCATGATTGGCACATCAAGACTAAATATTTTTCAAAATGAAATATATTTTTTCTCTAGGATGTAGTTAGTACCTATGGAAATTATGAGGCCAACCACCCATGCCTCAGAAAGGCCAGCCACCCATGCCTCACAAATAGACTAGAGATGTAGTGGTCCTAGTAGGAGTTTATCAAACTAGGAATTTTTCTATTGTCCATAAGGAATTTCCTAGGATGGAAGTTCAAATGACCGAAAAAAAGAGAGGAAAACCTCTCATGACTAGGTGCACAAGGATATTTGTCCCCTTGTCCTCTATATTGATACTACTAAAAGTCTTGAATCTCAATATGAAAGAATTGTTGACCTTTGATGCCATACTAAAGATTGTCTTACTTTTTCCATCAAGAGATAACCTAGGTTGAAAGGAAATGGGACATGATATTGTAGCATGTCAAGGAGTTATACTTGAAGTACAAAACCCTTATCAATTCTAACTAGGTTGTCCAATTGTCAAAATAAGATGATGATTGTGGGATCAAGATATGCTTATATTGAAGGAACCCTATTAATCATAGTATGAGGGAGTTGGGCCAATATAGTGGGTAGGAGATACTCCAATTAGTCCTATTTATTTAGTCTCTAGCTTAGATGATTGAATCTACATTGGTTCTTACCTAATATGACATTGTTTTACTCATATTCTATGGCCTCCCATAATATAATGTAGGTTTCTACCCATTCCTTAGTAAATTTGGGTTAGCATGTTTTCCCTTTATGTTCAAGGGCATGCACAAGAGAAATGTGTAGTAAAAGAGCAATGGAGTTGACATTAGGGTAAATCAATGGATGTGATTAGGGGTTGTTTGGAAGATTCCCAACATGCATAAGTACAAATTGGCTAATTTGTGACAAAAAAACAACTAAAACACATAATTAAACTACTATTTTTTGCAAGACGACTAATGGTAGTATAATCTTAGTCCTTTGTGATGAAACTAACTCTTCATAGTATCTCTATAATTCATTAATTGGTTAATAACTAATGTTTTAGTAGTATCTCTCCTAATCATTAATTGATTAACCTAATTTATTATTTTGTAGTATAATTTCCAGTTTAGTTAGTCATTAATTGTTCATCTTATAATATATCTAATAGTTTAATAAGTCATTAATTGTTGTCATTTTGTAGTATATTTACTAATTTAATTATTCATTGGTTGATAATCTCTTTTACTAGTTTATTTGGTTTTATTATAAACCATTGGACTAGTATAATCCCAATCCTTTATAATAGGACTAAATTAGTATTAATATATATAATTATTATCCTTATACATATTTACTATTAATTTAGTAGTTTTATATTCATTTTATTTTTGTTTTTCATGATTATGCAATATAAATTTATATAATGTGAATAATTTATTAAATTCCATGAATTTGTATAATGTCACTATATGTTACACATTATTTTCATCACCCCTATGACCATTAATGATGTAAACCTATCCTTTGTCTTTAGAAGGATCAGTGGCCCAAATTCCTGAAGAAAGAAGAGAGAGAACTTTTCCTGAGAGAAGAAAGTGTATTTTCCTTTATAAAAACCATATTAAGGAAGGTTGTTGTAGGATGCACTATGTATAGGGTGCGATGATGCCTGATCGTCACCCCCTACTCTAAATCTAGGCTGCAACCTCTCCATAGGCTGCACTATACTTAGGGTGCAACAATTTTTGTACGTGGGGAAAACGCGCATCTTTCTGATGCTTCTAGAAGGAGAAGCTTATATGGTGAGGTGGCCTCCAATTGGTTTGGATATTACTTTTCTTTTGATTTAGTAGGATCATCCTAACCTCCTCACCTTATCCTATTCGACTTATAAAAGGAGAGGAGCTCTCATGGAGAAAGTTAGCTTGATTGGGTTGGAAAGCTTGGGCTTGATTAGATTAGAAATTTGGGTTGAGATTGTTAGCTTGGTTAGAGTGGCTTTGAGCTTTGCTTTGTCAAGATATATTGTTAGTGACTTTCATATCTATAGTCACAAAATCCATGGATCAAAATTTTGTGGGGAGTAAGGAACACTTGGAAGCGACCTTACTACATCAAGGCTTTGGTTGTAATCTCTCTTTCTATTATTTAATACAGATGCACTTTTCTTTCCTATATGAATCTTGTTTGTCCATATTGTATGATTCCTTGATCACATACATAGTTTCATATCAAGTAGGCTCTATTATTCTTGTATTCGTTGGCTTGTGTTCCTTTGTAGATATTTCTCCATAAGCCTTAGAAAGGAGCTTGGATTGCATTGACAAAGTCAGATATTCGATATTTAAAAGGTATGTCCTAGATCCATTTATCATTTGATAATTGAAATCTAAGGAAAGAGTAGTGTATTGTCTTGTTTTGTTCTAGTTTCATAGAGAAGCTAGGGGGATTGATTTGTGTCTTCACTTAACAATTATCCCGATAACAAAATTGGCGACCGTACTGAGGAAGAAAAATAAGAAGAATAACCTGGTGAATAAGAAGAAGCAGAAAAGGAAGAACAAGAAGAGGAAAAATAAGAAAGGGTACAAACTTCCAACCACTGCCAGCCATGTTAGAAAACAACCAATTATTGATAATCGTATTGGGAGTGTTGATGATGCCAATATCACCCAAACAACCCATAAGCCCAAGTACCCTTGCAGACTTTGTAAGGGTAGCCATCTTCTTAAGGATTTCCCTTGTCTATCCAAGGTTATAGAATAATGTTATACACACCCTCACCAACCCATGTCGTTAGCCTCTGAACAACATGTTGATGGCCTCCCATCAACTAGTCAAGATACCATTGGGAAGAAGAAAGGTAGAGTCAAGTTCCTATGTATGTTATGCAAAAGGAGTCATCAAACTCACATTTTCCCTCGTATGGACGAAGCCTTGAAATTACTGGAAGACATGAATTTTCAAAACCTCACCTTCCAGCTGCTTACTGCAAGCTTACTCTCGACCCACCTATAGTTGATGGAATGATCAATCCAGTCCCTTCATCAGTCAGTTTGGTTGATCATGTAGTCAATCTGGTCACATCCTTAGTTGAACCAGTTGACCAAGTGGTCGATCTGATCCCATCCTTGGTCTATCCCACTCTTCTGTTAGAGAGTGAAAACCAAGTGGTTGATCTGTTTCCAACCATTGACCCCATTCCCCCTTGGAGAATGCAACCCCAGTGGTCGATCTGATCTCGTCATCAGTCAATCCTACTCTCCCACTAGAGAGTAAACCCGATACTTCCCATGTTTTTCTCATTGATACATAATATATTGTGCTAGGGGGAATTCCTCCTTCTCCCGTGGAACCCCCTCCAAGTAATGAGGCCATCCTTTTCGATTTGGGTTTGCTAATTGGACCTCATCTTCCCTCTCACATTCCTTTCCAGAGTATAGTACAGATTTGTGGTCAGGAAATTCCTTAGAAGATGATAGATGAAGGTGCATTTGTCAGTATTTTGTCCTCTATTTCTTGGCAATCTTTGGTTTGTCCTCAACTTGCACTAGTTACGCAGAATATTTTATCTTTTAACAGGAGAACCAGTCAACCTCTAGGGACTGTTCTCAGTTTCTTGTAACTTTGGGAGGGAAAAATGTCTTTATTGATGTCATGGTAGTCCACGACCCCTTGAATTTCACTTTTCTCCTTGGGCGAGATTATGTCTATGCCATGAAATCTATTGTGTCGACACTTTTTTGTGTGATATATTTCCCTCACGATGGAAGAATTGTGACTATTGATCAACATTCATTCATTTCCCCTGACTTTACCATCAACTCAATGACCTCCCTAAATAGTTCTTATATGCAGATGGTATCGCCCCCTCCATAGGTCAATTATGTGGCGTTGCCTCCCATGCCTTTAGTTGTCGATAAATATGAGCCTCTCATTGTAATCTCAATCTCTTATGACTTGGATCCGGTAGTTGACATGGTCATCTCTTCAGTAGGGATATTGGAGCGTGATCTCCTTACCCCTATCACGACCCTCGTCATGTGTTCCTTCCATAGTGTATTTCTTCCATCAAGCGAAGAACTCTTGGAGGCCATAAACGAGTTTTGTCCCTTGACATGGTGTCCTTCCAGAGAACTGTCTTCTTGGAAGCTGTGATCAAGAAGAAAGTCTTTGAGCATGGTTTTGTGATTTCAAGCTCATTAAAAAATGAAACCATCTATGAGCATGGTTTTCCGATTTCAAGGTCACTAAAAAATGAAACCAACTATGAGCATGGTTTTCATATCTCAAGCTCACTAAAAACTGAAACCATCTATAAGCATGGTTTTCTGATTTCAAGCTCATTAAAAAATGAAACCATCTTTGAGCATAGTTTTCTGATTTCAAGCTAGTTAAAAAATGAAGCCAACTATGAGGATAATTTTTGTGTCGCTATAGCAACCTCGTTAAAAAATGAAACAGAGGTTGTGAGGATAGTTTTTGCATCTCTGTAGCAACCTATTTAAAAAATAAATAGACCTTATGAGCACAATTCTTGTTTCTGTGTCAATCTTGTTAAAAAATGAAACAAAGGTATGGGGATTGAACCTAGATTCTCGAGCATAGTTTTTCTTCTCTGTGGAAAGCTCATTAAAAAATGAAATAGATTTTACCCCTCTCTATTTGAGTCAAGTCCTTCATCTAGTATTTGAAGCTTCATGGCATCTGCCTGTGCTGTTGGATGAAACTAAGCTTTGGGGGCATTTTCTTTCAGCCTCTAGACTTCATGCTGAAGTTAAGCCGCTAGTTTCTTAAGTTGGGGGCTAAGTACCAACCATCTATGGATTATGCGTTGGGAAGTTGCAAGAATAGTTTTATAAGGTTCAAGCTTGTTTAAAATTGAAACCACCTGCCTCAAGCATAGTTTCCTCTGGTTCAATCTTCTGTAAAAATGAAACCAGGTCCAAGCATAGTTTTTGGCTAGTTTTAAGCTTGTGTAAAAATAAAATCTATCCCAAGCATCATTTTGTTTTGTTTTAATCTTGAGTAAAAATGAAAAAAATCCCGAGATTAGTCTTTGTTCTTTCTCATGCTCATAAATACCTGAGAATGTAACCAAGTAAACTTTTATCACTTTTTCAGACTCGTAAAGGTTATACAAAAACAAAACCCCCTAGAGTTCCCTTTAAGCTCTTTTCAAACTCTCTAAATATGAAAATATTGTCGAGCGATCTTGTTATTTTCACGCTCGTTAAAGTAATTGAAGAAAAAATTTGTTGAGCGGTATATTATCTCTTTTCTGGTCTCACCAGACTATTTTACAAAAAAGGACATTTTGGAGTTCTCTTTAAGTGTTTTTTAGACTCTCTAAACATGAAAAACCCCGAGTTTTCTCTCTTTGGACTTGTTAAAAAAACATTAACATACCCATATGGGACCGAAACACTCCTTCCTAGGGTTCGTTAAATATACCCTAAAGGAATCATCTGAAGTATGAGCTTACAGTTCAAGCATATGTTATCCTCCTCAATATTTTGTAAAAATAAACAGGTACTCGCTAGAAATGGTGGGGGAAAATTTGGGAAAGAAATGTATCTAAACTTGTATTCTATGAAATAGTCACCTTTGAACATGACACCATTTCACTTGCTTTGTGTCTAGGTTAGAAAATCCACTTGTATCTTGGTCATACTCCTTTATAAGATTACAAATTGGTCTGTGATCCCTGTTGTTGAATAAGTGTTTCCAAGACAATTGTCATGTTGTTAATATGTTCAAAAGAGAAGTGAAACCCAGAAATCCTTCTCTTGCGTCAGCCATTTCTGTAGTCCTTAAGCCTTCTATTGGATCGGCCATCCCTGATTCAGTCCTGATTCACTTGTTACTCTAATCTACATCAAATCTTGTTACCTGTTTCATGTCATTGATGTGGGATTCATTAAGGCCCTCCCGTGACGATTCTTTTGCTGTCGAATTCAACTCATTATCCAGGAATTAGACTTAGAAAATAATTGGTGCCTTGGAAATTACATGCCTTAATGACAGGTTTCCTTTCTTTTGACAATGGGTTTTCATTATCGACCCCTGATCAAGAGATTTTGCCAAGTGTTTGACTTCAGCTCATTGATTCACATTCGTTGGATTGTACTAGTGTACCTTGGGTGTCATTGAATGGTGATTTCCATCACACTTGTTAATGATATACACTAATGACCAATAATCAAGTGGTTTCTACCATGTTCAACTTTATCACATGTATTCACATGGTTAGATTCATACTATAGAGTGGTGGAGATGAAGACCCTGGATCTTTTCTGACAGATTCAGGCTATGTTGGAGTATATTCAGATTGTATTGTTGCATAGATCCACATTGTATGTCTCGTGGATATGTTCAAATTTGAGTCTTTTACACAGAGATCCACAGTGTATTTTTGGTGGCTATGTTCATATTTGAGTCATATTAGCATGGATCCAAAGTGTATTTTTGGTGGCTATGTTCATATTTGAGTCATATTAGCATGGATCCACAATGTATGTTTGGTGGCCATGACCTGTCTTAATTAACATGAATATTTGCATGTCAGCATTTATGATTTGATTCATTCATATTCTAAGTATGGGAATGCCTACCTCAATGATGAATATATTATTGTACTATATTTCCTTGTTTGTTGGTAGGTTTTCGACTGATTGTTCCTTGTTCCCTACACACACTCGACAAAATATTTTAGCTATCACTCTGTTCTAACTTCATACTTTGGGGGTATCTCTGTTACAAATTATTTTCTTCACCTATATGATCTTTAATGATTTAAACCTATTCTTTGTCCTTAGAAGGATCAATGGCCCAAATTCCTAAAGAAAGAAGGGAGAAGAACTTTTCCTGAGAGAAGAAACTGTATTTTCCTTTGTAAAAACCCTATTAAGGAAGGCCGTCATAGGATGCACTATATATAGGGTGCAACGATGCCTGATCATCGACCCCTACTCTAAATATAGTCTGCATGTCTCTGCAGGTTACACTACACTTAGGGTGCGAGGATTTTCATATGTGGGAAAACGAGCATCTTCTCAATGCTTCTAAAAGGAGAAGCTTCTATGGTGAGGTGGCCTCCAATTGATTTGGATCTTACTCGCTTTTCAGATTTAGTGGGATCATCCTAACCTCCTCACCTTATCCTCTTTATCTTATTAAAGGAGAGAATCTCTCATGGAGAAAGTTAGCTTGATTGGGTTGGAAAGCTTGGGCTTGATTAGATTGGAAATTTGGCTTGAGATTGTTAGCTTGGTTAGAGTGGCTTTGAGATTTTCTTTGTCAGGATAGATTGTGAGTGACTTTCAGATCTATAGTCACTGAATCCGTGGATCAGAAGTGTGTGGGAATCAAGGAACTATTGGAAGGGAGATTACGACATCAAGGCTTTGGTTGCAATATCTCTTTCTATTATTTAATACAGATGCACTTTTCTTTCCTATATGAATCTTATTTGTCCATATTGTATGATTCCTTGATCACATACATAGTTTCATATCAAGTAGGCTCTGTTATTCTTGTCTTCGTTGGCTTGTGTTCCTTTGTAGATATTTCTCCATAAGACTTACGACGGAGTTTGGATTGCATTGATGAAGTCAGATCTCTGATATTTACAAGGTAGGTCCTAGATCCATTTCTCATTTGATAATTGAAATCTAAGGAAAGAGTAGTGTATTGTCTTTTTTTTTCTATTAAAGAAAGTATTTAGGACTTAGTATCCCTCCATGGATTAAAGAAAGTGTGTGAATTCATCCAATGTTGAAAACAACATTGTCATATGGATCTAAAACTTTCACTTTATCACCTTCCTAGAGTTTATGTCCTTTCTACAATATTAGACATGTTAAAAACAAAAACAAAAATATACATAGATATTAGAAATAAGTTAAGAATATTTATTCTTAAGTGCATATTATTGAAATCAAATTGATTGCACTCACCAAGTCAAAATAATTTGGAATATCACATCCTGACAATAATTTGACAACATGTTCAACATGAATAATGCTGTCATATTTTAGTTCTTTCAATGCTACATATTTTCCTTTCATGATATCAATACGATTTCAATTCTGCATGTTTCATATACATATAATAAACATAATGATGTGATTATTTTAAGCAGAGGCTTTCTTAAAATAGAGATACATATTAATGTTCTTTGTGTACATAAGATATACATACAAAATTACCACTACTTAAATTGAAAGACAATAATTTTATTGATCTAGGTAATGCAATTTTGGTCATTATTACAAGTACATAAATTTCCAAACCTTGACCCTTTATTATCAATGTCATCAGACTAAATCCTTTGGTGAGAATGCAAAGAAACATAGTAAACATCATTTGGAGTGGAATTTTGCAAGTACAAATTCATATCCAATGTGCATGAATGAACCCCTTCCTCTTTTAGGTGGGTGCGAAACATCTTACATCAACAACGGGATCCCAAAAAATGAAAAAAATAAAATAAAATTATAATATCAAAGTTATTTAGAACTACCTGTGTTACCTACTTAAGCTCAATATAATTTAGTTAAGACCAACTTAGGAAGGATGAAATAACACCAACTCTAAGAAATGATAACTAGGAAAAACCCATTACATCAAGAAGGAATATAGAAGTTGTGAGAACCATTACAATCATATTGAATTGCACAATTGTTTTATTTCACTAGTTGGCACATAAAACTATTAAAGAGGGGCATAAACCATGCTTCTAAGTTAAAAATATTTAAGAAATAGTTAAAAATGGAAGAGCAATGGAAATTCAAAAACTGTGTTGAAAAAATTTCAAAAAAATTACACATGTATATTGCATAGTCACATTCAATCATTTATATAAAGATACTCTTAAAGAAATCTCATGGAAACAAGATAGGGATTTAGAGCACACAATTCAAACAAAAAAACTCACTTCCATGCATTGATTTACTTGTGCATGAGAAGTTGTACTAAGGCTCATATATCACAAGGATTTCAACAATGTTTTCATAGGTAAATAATAGTTGCATGTAATCAAGAAGGAAAGGAGAATGGATAAGTTACCTAGTATTGAATGAAGAAAGTTTGACTTGCCAAATATTTGCATCCATAATCTAATAAATAATCAATCAACAACTGTCATTGGTATGGTCAACCATAGTTGAGGGATGACTTTCCTCCCAACCAACCCCTTAATGAATACCATTGAGAGCCCCAAGAAATCAATTAATAACATCTTCCAATTTCTCTTCCTACATCTTTCTCATGAATCCTGAGATCCAAATAAAAACCCCCAAGGGTTGATATCCTCCAAGGAAAAGACGTCTTCCTCCTCAACATCCATTGAATAGTTATTCTTCAATTATCTCCATGCAAAATTCCCATGCATAGACTCCACTTGTCACCCAATAAATTATCTCTTATATTTTATTAAGCATGCATCTTCAATTACATTTTCATTTAAATCCCACTTTATTTGCATCTTTTATAAGTTTTTTATTTAATTTCTACTTCATTTATTTTTAGTTATTTTCCTTTCCTTTCTTTTATGTAATTAGTTATTGTTTTTTAATTACTACTACTACTATAATTATTATTGTTATTTATTTATTTATTATTATTATTATTATTATTATTATTGTGATTATTATATAATGTTGGGTCATTACATCCCTAAGAATACAAGGGAAAATAGAGTTTAGGGGAAATCCAAACGAAATACTTCATCTTTTAGTTCTTGTGAGAGAATAATACTAGGGTTTTGGGCATTTGGAAATCTCAATGCTCCTTGTAGTGATTGATGTGGAGAAGATAGGCGGAGACTGTCTTGTTAATGTTTGTGATGCAAATGAAGGTTGCAAGGACCTAACAATGTGTTATACTTAATTGTTGTTGAACAACCATATTTACTTGGGAGAGATTCCTATCTTGGAAGACTTGGTGGCTAGAGTTTTCTATTTTGGTGGATGCCCAAGATAGGGTTTGTAAAGCTTGACTTGTACCATCTTGTTTTAAGATATGGTATGTACTTGTACTTCATCTTATCTATATATGAATTGTTCTAACTATTTAAACTTTGTGTACTTTCATATATGAATTTTATACTATATTCTATTATATTGATGATTGAGTGGTTTGTAGTGTTGGTTATGTTTATTGATTTGACATAAAATTGAGTGGGACTTGTTAAGTGATTTTAAAATGCATATAAAATCTATAAGGGTAAATTTACTACTATAATAAGTCATTTTTAGGCCTACAATTCTATTGGGAAGTCTTATCTAAGGGTTGTAACAATGTTACATTAAATTACACTTGATTGATATTTATTTTATTGGGATTCTTTGTGATTTGGGTTGAAGAGAAGAGAAGTATTTTTTATTTAGACATGAATCTACCTTCACTAGCAGATGAAAGGTATATTTTTACTTTCATTGATGATTTTTCTTTCTTTACATGGGTTTACTTTCTGAAGAATAAGAATCTTATCTTTGAAAATTTCAAGGAGTTTAGACCATTTTCTAAAAATCAATGTGGTCGACCCATCAAGTGCTTGAGATCAGAAAATGGTGGTGATTTTCTAAATAGACCTTTTGAAGAATACCTATTTTGATCTTGTATTGACTAGCAGAAGTCAATTCCTCCCACACCTCAGTAGAATGTAATTGCATAATGAAATAATCAAACTTTAGCCAAAATTGTTAGATGTCTTTTGCAAGATAAATATATGCATCCTCTCTTATGGGATGAAGTGGTGTATTGTGTAAACAATATACTCAATCGCCTCACGAATCGAGTTGTTTCTTCCATGACTTTAGTCGAATGATGGTGTGGAAATAAGCCTTCATTCAACCACCTCTATGTGTTTAGATGTGTTTCCTAGGCTCACATTTTCAATGATTGAAAAAATAATTTGGATGCAATGAGTCATGATCACATCATGATGGGATACTCTAAAGAGTCTAAATCCTATCAACTATCTAATCCTTCCAAACAACAAAATCATGATTAAATGAAATATATGGTTTCATGAGAATTCTTCTGGGATTAAGTTGGTGAATGTCTCCTCTATATGTTCCAGGATGATCTCTTTGATGTTGTCTCTGACACTGATGCTAGTGGGGAAAATCCCCCTATATTGGGTTGAGGTACAGGTAGAGCATTGACTTCCCTTAAAAGACAGTTATATTCCTAAGCTACCCCAAAAATATCTAAATGAAATGAAAAGAGAGAGGAAATAAGGTCAGTAGGTGTACCTTTGGTCCTTACGGCTGGTGTAGACCTCTTTCACCTTTGCAGTTTCCTTGATTGCGAGTCTCCTCCCAAAGTTGACCTCCAAAAACTTAGGAAAAAAATGCTACAAGGCATACAATCTCGACTTATCACTTTCAATATTCAGACATAGACATAGATGCATTAATCAATTAATCATAAAGACACAATGTATTGGGATAGGAAATGAATCTTTTATTCAATTCAAAGATCATAAAGATTACAACCTTCTTCGGTGAATGCTTCATGAAATAGCTCTAGGCTCCTCTATTGTTTCTCTAAGTGCATAATTCCCATGATTTCCTCTCACAACCAACTGATCTCTTGGGAAAAGGGAAAGGTTTTATAAGGAGAAAGGGTTGGAGGGGAATGTTGGGGCCAAATATCAGAAAGGGCTACAAAACTTGGGCTGAGAAGGGGAAGGGATTTTGGCAGATTTTACTTGTTCTCTTTCTTGTTGTTGTAAATGATACCCAAAGACCTCTTTTTATATGATAACAATATGGTTATTCGATTTGGGGACAGGCTACAATGGGTAAAATGGTTGGGAAACCCTCGATAGCTCGTAAACTCCGTTGAATTCCTTGCAATTATATTTTTTTTGCAAATTTTGGAGGTAAAAGCGGGTTGTCTAGCATGAAACTCATGTATGTATGTGGGATAACTAGTATGGAACTCACATGTGTATGCGGGATATAGTTTAGCAGGGTGTGTACATGTTCCAAAAAATGTTTTTTTAAAGAAGGAACCTCAACAATAAATTGGAAAATTGTGTAAGTGGAAAGGCCAATGTCATGTATACATATGTAGGAAATGTTTGACCTATAAAAGATGCCCCCTAATGTGTGAGGTCAAAAGAGAAACCGATGCCCAAAATACATTACAATATCTTTACCATTTGGAAGGCATGGAATCGAGTGATCCTGGGACCAGAGTTCGGGAGGTGCCATATGCAAAACAATGATAATCTCTCTAAGGCGAGCAAATCCAGGATCAATATGAACTAATCATGGTTTCCAATCAAATACATTGCAAATCCATGTCATAGGAATATCTATAAATTGTATCTGTGATAAATACACAATGGATCTACAACAAAATCATTTGATGATATTTAAGTACAATATAATATGCATCTTCAATAAGCATTATTTCCTGCAGCTAGAGATGAGGACTACATATCTCAAACAAAAACTTCAAGATCTTAAACATATCAGGTAGGAGTACAATATGAGTGTAAGACTCACTACCCTGAGGTCTTCGACATGCCTTCAGGGAAATACTAGAGGATCTTGATCATCAGAAACAAAACTTCATATATTTTGAATCCGTACTTGAATGGACTCTCGGGATGGCCAACTCATGAAAGTAAAGAGACAAACTATTGAATGGATGACTCGAGATGGATAAAAATTCCCTTGGAAAAAATCACAAAAAATGATGAGACTCGAGAAGCGTAATATTGACATAAGTCTGTGATATAGGAGGCACTATAGAATCTCCATATGTTTGGAAGAGTAACCAAATAGAGGAGGACATACCTCTATGTAACGAGAACAACTTCCTAAGTTCATACTAGATCCCGATGCTTGGTGAACAAACGAAAGGATGTGCTTTGTCCAAGGGAGACTATCTTGATGCTGAAAAATGAGAATGTATATCCCATCCCATCTTTTTGGAATATTTTATTTTTTTGTCTTTTTTAAATTTTTAACGGGCTTGAAAAAAATAAAAGAATGCTACATTATGAAGGAGGAACGAGTTTCCGGAGCAAGAAAACTAGTTCGAATTGCCTGGAACATATTGATTCTCAGTGCAAGGAGACATGTGCAGGATAAGGACACTCGGGGAAAATTCCTCCATGGTTCAAGGTGTCAGATTGCAAGGGAAAAAGTGTTTCAAGGCTTGCGTTTAAGGAATTATTTGAATGTTCATTTGATAGCAACATTGAGCCAACATTAGGACAAAGACACAAATATGAGACATGCGATGCGATTAAGAATGACATAACAAGACTCCTTCCATGTGAAGTTATACAATCCTAGAGAAAGTAAGATCGGTGGTTTTTTCACATTTAGACAGTCTGAAAAAATGTGAAAAGAAGACTCCATTGAGTTCATTTTTCGTAACTAGTCCAATCGATTCGAAAAAGGGTTAAAAGTTTACCAAAAGGACGTCTCTTCAAAACCATTTTAACGAGTGTGATTGAGACAAGATCACTCAACGATATTTTCAATTTTAAGGAGTCTGAAAAGAGCTTAACTATGGACTCACATCCTTTTTTGAGTTTAGTCCACTTAGCCTGAAAAAGTATAAAATATAACTTAGAAAAACTCTCCCGAGGAGACAAGTCTCTCGAGGCGTACCTTTTTCCTGGATAATCTATTGGCTGGAAAAGGGTTAAACTTATGCCAAATAGATGTTCTTTCTGGACCAATTAACGAGTTTGAAAGGAACAAGGTCACTTGACAATATTTTCATATTTAGGGAGTCTGAAAAGAGCTTAAATATAGACTCTAAAGGGGTTCCATTTTCGTAAGTAATCTCCAAGGCCCGAAAACGAGATAAACCAAAAGAAAGGAGAATTTTCATTTTTCAAAAATTTAGACCCTCAGACCCGAAAAAGGGTTAAACTTACACTTGAGAATACTCTCCTAGTGTATTGAATTTTCTAAGGCATAAATTTATTTGTAAAATTAGTCGTCCAGACTGAAAAGGGGGTAAACTACTGCTAGACAGATGTGCCTTCAAATTTGAGTTTGGAAAGTGTGAAGGGAAACAAGATCGCTCGACAATATTTTCAATTTTAGAGAGTCTGAAAAGGGCTTAAAGAAGACTCCAGGGGGGCTTATTTTCTTAAGTAATCCAGATGAGATCGAAAAAAGAAAAAAAAAATCTCGTCGAATATTGCTTTCAAAGTTTAAACAAGCCTAAAAGACAACTAACTGTGCTCATGGAGAGTCCCTTAGGTAAGAGCCAGTAAAGGCGAAGAATAATGAGGCTTCAAAACGTAATCATGGCATGACTATACAGAATCCCAAGCCTATGGAAAACCTTGACATGGCCACCAAATGGAAAAAAAGGTTCTAACTAGGATTTTGATGGAAGGAAGGTTCTACCACATAAAGTACAACACACTTATCGACAAGGAAGGTTAGTGTTGCAATTCAATGGGGTCGATCCTAAGGCGAAAAGAATCGGGAAACAAATAATGAAAAAATGCAAGTAGGTAAAAACCTAACCTATATGCCAGTTTTGAGGTCAATACCTATCAGGATAGATCGATATGATGAACAAATGTCAAAGAAAAATGTCTCCAAGGTCCTGCATATAAGGCCAATGACACTCATCCAAAAGTTAATAAATCCAATATAGATAAAAACTTCATAAAATAAGAGGTTCTACTAAATACAAAAATTGAAAAAAAAAAACCTAGACTGTACAATATGTACAAGGCACCATGATGTAGGATCATCGCTCCACCTCATCAGCACCAACAAGTCAATGCATCAACGCACAAGAAGGAATGGGTTCCAAGGAAAGAGAGGTGCCAACCCTCTCATTTTGAACCCAAATTTAAAATTTTGATGTAATTAAATGAAATTCAATGTTTTAAGGCTCAAAGAAGATGACCCATGTTCCTTTGTACAGGTTTCATGTGGAGTCACCTTTAATGGCTAATAGGTAGATAGTTTAGGCCTAGCTCAGACTAGTTGTCCATTGATTGTAATTGAATACAATTCAATGTGAGTAGGTAGCTGGAGGGAAGGATTGAGGAGCCCCTCTTTTGTAAAATTCTCTTGTATAAAAATTCATTAGGAAGAATGAGAGAGAGAGAGAGAGGGGGAGAGAGAGAGAGAGAGAGAGAGAGAGAGAGAGAGAGAGAGAGAGAGAGAGGAGAGGAGAAGAGATGAGACTCTGTTGCAGTCCATCCTTTGTAAATCTTTGTACATATACATTCGTATATAATACAAAAGCAGTTTTTCCTGCATATGATGTGTTTGTGTGTTCTTATGTGTGATGAATGGTTATTTTATGAATGTTTTTCTATTTTTTATTCATGTATGTTGTAGATGTATGCATGTATGTTCCCTTTATAAGAATTAGATAAAATTATTTATCTTTGTGGATTTTGAGTAGTTCTGGGATCTTAGGAAGTATGCATGTATGTTCCCTTTGAGGGAATGTGACTTCTCTATCTTTGTGGATTTTGAGTAGTTCTAGGATCTTAGGCTTGTGCAAGGAATGCATGCCAGAGTATTGAAAACTCTATGAAGCCAATGCAAGGAGTGCACTTGAACTCTGTTGTGAGTTCAGAGAAGAGCATGCCAGGTGGGCACACCAGAACCATCAAAGTTACTGAACACTTAGATAGCCAGTTGAAGGATAAGGAGGACTAGAGTTACTAAACACTCTGGAGGAAAGTTCTGTAAAGAGTGCAAGGAGTGCACCAGTGAACATGTATAATTCAGGATTCAGGAGAAGACCCGTGTAAGGAGTGCACTAGGACAACACTTAGATAGGTGTTGAGGAAGTCTCAGAGGAGACAAGCGCAAGGAGTGCATGGATGGATTATTTGGAGCCCAAGACTCGAAGAGAAGTCAGCGCCAGGAGTGAAATGAGGACCATTTTAAATTCCATAATCTCAGGAGCATGAGCGTAGAGTGCTAGGAGGGCATAAGAACTCCTTTGAAAGAACAAATGGAAAAGACTCTTAGAAGTTTGGGAAAGTATAAGCTCAGGAGATATAGTGTGATTCTGTGCAGGGACTCTGCAAGGAGTGTAGAGGTTAAGAACCTTTTCAAATTCAGATTTTTGGAAGTATCACAAAGTGAGAATAAGTGAGCCTATTTCAAGCTCAAATCTTAGGAGGAGTAGCATTTTCCAGGAATGTGAGCAGAGGCCAAGTTGACACCCTTGCAGGAAGTAAATGTTCAAAGGCCCAAGCCCTTTTGAATTTTAAAATCATTTAAAGCTTAGGAGGTGCAATGCAGGATGAGGATTTATCTTGTAGAGGAGAAGATTCAAAGGCTCAAAGCCTTTGAAAATTATCAAAGAATCCTTCGTTGGTAGGAGAAGCTACAACAATCGTCGATATTGGCGAGAGAGAAAATCTAGACTGTTAGATCCGAGTCCAGACTCGAGGAGGAGAATGCAAGAGGAGAACAGATCCCAACCGAAGGATATGAGTGACTGGATCGACAGTTGTCATATCCAGATAAGTTGTTTATTAATTGGGTTAGTTTCCATTTATGTCAACCCTTGAAGAAATTCCAATAGAAAAAAGGTTTGGGTAATGGACCCAAGTTTGTTTGATGGATAATGGTAGGAGTTATGATATATTTGTAGGTAATACTATTCTATATGGATAGTACAACTCATTCCATTTCTGGTGGTATGTAGAACATCACATAACTCCTCACGGTTAGAAATTTATAGCCATGTGAAGTTGGAGAACCCTCATGAGTCATATAGAAGATGCAAAAATTCAAACTGTTTGCAAAAGAAATTATTTAAATAATAAAGTTAATGGAGAACTCCCTAAAATAAGGAAAGTAGGATGCTACATGAAAGTATAAATAAGAGGAAAGGCTCTCTCATTTAATCACAGTTGAATATCATTGAATATCTATTTTTGTGAAACGTTATTTGGGAAGGTATTATTGATAGAGAAAATTGCAGCAGAAAAAGTGTGATAGGAAAGTGCGGTAGAAAAATCGTGGTAGAAAAAGTGTGGTAGAAAAACCATGGCAGAAAAATCATGGTAGAAAATTCATGGCAGAAAAATTGTAGCATAAAAAATGGGGCAGAAAAATCGCGGTCGAAAAAGTGTGGCAAAAAAATCACAGCAACAACATGGTTGGGGTCTATTTATGAGAGATATGGCACATCTTGTTCAAGGTATGTTTTGTGAGATAGGGTTTCTATCTTGAGATGGTATTGGATGTTTAGTATTCCTTCATATATCATATTTGTTGACGGATACAATTGGTATTTTGTTTTTGGTATTTGGCATATGGGTATTGGTCTTTTGGTTGTGATGTGTTGCTGAAGTTGTTGGTTTAGCCTGAGGATACATAACAATGAGGTTGTGGCACATGGTTTTATGTAAGGGTTTATGGTATTTGGTTATGGATAGTGTGATGTATTTCTAGAGAACTTTTGATGGTTATATTGGTATATGTACTTGGTGTATGGTTGAGGTACATGGTTGAGACAAGTAGTTGATGAGTTGGCACATACATGAGGTGTATAGTTGATGATGTTGGTATATATTGATGAGTCATAGTTGATGTGTATTTGATGCATTATTGGTACACATTTGGTGCATGGTTGATTCACTCATTCATGGTATAGGTTGATGTACATGTTGGTGCATGGTTGATGCACTTGTTTATGGTACAGGTTGATTACAGGTTGTTTGGACAGTTTATTGTGACAAGTTATTTGTGCAGTTTTGGTACATGGTTGATGCATTTGTTTATGGTACAAGTTGACGTATAGGTGGATTTATGGTACATGTTGTCACAGGTTATTGGTACAGATTGTTACAGGTTGATTGGTATAGGTTTGTAGTAGTCTATCTCATAGTGATAGTGTGACAATGGTTCCATCATTATACTTCTATGTCAGGGAGGTTGTACGAGGAAAGGAAAGTTAGTTGTAGCCACCTTCTAGTTGTAGATGGAAAACATAGGGGTTCGTAGCCTCCTTCTGGTTGTAGCCAGAGAATTGGGGAGTTGGAGCTTCCCTCAGGTTGTGAAATTAGGGGGTTAAAGCCTCCTTCCAGTTGTATATGGAAAAAAAAGGAAGTTGGTGCTTCCAATGAATGTAATTCTTCAAGACATATAAGAAAAAACATTCTTTGGTTTTCTCCTGCTTTGGGTTTCCACGTAAAAACACTGGTGTACTGTGTATGTGTATGAATTTTCATTTGTTCATTGTTTATTTACTCTGCAATTTCTGGATGATAATGCTACACTGATATAACACTTGCATTATATGGTTAAAAATGATTAAATTTCTCTATTACTGATTCACCTCCCCCCTCTTATGAATCCAACAATTGGTACCAAAGCGGGTTCCTTCAAAAATCAGTGTAACTACTGAAAGGAAAATCATGGAGAGAAAATGGAATACCACAATTTGATGGACAAAAGTATGTATTTTGGAGCATAAGGAGGAAAACATATATACAGGCACAGAAATTTGAAATTTGGCAATCAATTGTAGATGGATACACAGTACCAACAGTTCCACCAACAAATGACAAAGCAATGAAACTCAGTCAGAATAATTCCAAAGCCACAAATGCACTTCTAAATGGTCTTAGTGAAACAATATTCACCAAAGTTGCACATTGTAAATCTGCTAAAGAGATTTGGGACAAACTTTGAAATATTTATGAAGGAGATTCAAAATTCAAAGAAGCAAAGCTTCAAACTTATAGAGGTCTATTCGAACAACTTAAGAAGAAGGAATATGAGAATATTGCAGCTTACTTTTTATGAGTTGATGAAACAATAAATATAATCATAGGATTGGGAGAATAAATCGAAGAATTTGTAATTGTTCAAAAGGTACTAAGATGTCTTCCTATGATATTTGACCCTAATATATCAGCACTAGAAGAAAGAGCATATCTGAACTCAATAAGCATGGATGAATTACATGGAATCTTCATAGCATATGAAATGAGAACTGAACATGAAAATCTAGATACAAAATAAGTAGCATTCAAAAATTCAAAGAAAAAAGAAAAAGAACTTAGCAGCAGTAGTGACTCCTCGGAAGATGATGAAGAAGTGATCAACTTTGTCAAAAGATTGAACAAGTGAACCAACGACAGGTATAGAGGTCAGATTCCTTTGATTTGTTTTAATTGTGATGGTATTGGTCATTTTGATAACAAATTTCCTCATAATAAAAAGAGAAATGATGAAGGTTACTCAAATAGAAAACTAACATAAAAAGGAAAAAGAACCACAAAGAAAGTTTTCAAGAAAAGCTTATCCACCAAAGAAGACATCTCATCGTCAGATGAAGATGAAGTCAGTGACAGTGAGACAGAAAGAGTTATATTCATGGAAGTAGAAGAATCTGATAAATAAGACTCTGAAGAATAATATGAGGAAGCCGAAGAAGAATATGAAGAGGAAGAAGTTGACTACCGAGAAGAATTGCTGTGTGCCATAGAAGTTATCAGAAGAGAAAAGAAGAAAAAAAAGAAACTACAAGATGAACTAGACAAGAAAGAAGACACTCAATAACTATAACAAATGATCACAAATCGGAAGGTTCAAATAGAATAATATAAAATAATTGAAGAAACACTCAAAGAACAACTAGAAGAAAAAGACAGGATCATTGGAAATTTGGAAGCAAAAATTGTCACATTAAGAAAGGATATTCAAAAGAAAAATATGCAGAACAACTCAAAATTTTTGGATTACAGTATCAACAGCCAAAACCCTCATCATGACAAATCCAAACATGATACAATCAGATAGAAAATGGATCAAGTTCCAAAACAATAGAGTAAGAAACATATCCAAAAAGAAATGCAGAAAAAATCAAAGGGGATATGAAGATCTACAAGAAGATTACGGGGAAACTTCTCCACCGAGAAGATTTAGATTTCAGAATCACCAACCAACATATAGCCTCAGGAAGAAGAATAATTCATAAGAGTACCTCCTTTCAGAATATCTTCAACTCTTAGGTATCAAACTATCTTTTTTGGTTTATGTTATTCATGTAATAATTTTGGACATAAAGTTGTGACTTGCAGAGCTAACAACAAGAACATAAACAACTTTAAAAGTCATACACACAAGGGTTATCCAAGAAGACCTAGTGAAACACAAGAAAGAAGTTACAACAGGTTTGAATCATTGAGAACTGAAGTGGAATGTTACAAATATAACAACTTTGGAAACATGGCCAAAGATTGCAGAATGGCAGTCCCTCCTAGAGAACCGCAACAGAATAGAAACAGTCATAGACAAGAACCTCAGAAAACGATATGTATAAGAAAGCATAATCAATATAGCAATGAAGAATGCACACTCGCTCTACAAGCTAAGTAGAAGAAACATTGTTGGTATCTTGATAGTGGATTTTCAAAACACATGATAGGTGATAGAGACATGTTTCTTACTTTAAGAAAGGAAAATGATGGATCAATCTTCTTCGAAAATGATGATTCAGCTAAAATAATTGGAAAATGCATAGTCAGAATTGGGAACAAGAATACAAAGGCAGAAAATTTTCTACTAGCAGAAGACATGACACATAATATTCTAAATGTGAGTCAAATGTGTGACCAAGGTCATAAAGTTACTTTCGATTCACAAAAGTGTGAGATAAGAAAAGAAGGTTCAGGAAAATTGATTGCTACAGCTGCGAGAACTTCAAGCAACATATATGTGTTAAGTGAAATTCGAAATGAAAAGTGTTGTCTAGGAAAGGAAGATGAAATTTGGCTATGGAAAAGAAGAATGGGCCACATAAATTTTGATAACCTTGTCAAAGTCAGCAAAAGAGAAGTAGTCAGAGAAATTCCCCAGATCACGAAGCCAACCAACACTTTATGCAAGCATTGTCAACAAGGAAAGAAAACAAAGACCAAATTCAAATAAAATGACTATTCAACGACAAGACCACTGGAAATTGTGCATATTGATCTAGTTGGACCAACTACAACAAATGGTTTAAAATGGGAGAAATACTTTATGTTATTAGTTGATGATTATATAAGAATGATTGCAGTTTGCTTTCTAAATAATAATTCAGAAGCTTTTGAAAACTTAGAGATCTGCAATGAAATGGTTGAAAATGGAATGGATTCAAAAATCAAATGCTTGAGATATGATAATGGAGGAGAGTTCACTTCAAATGAATTTATGGACTACTGTAGTAGTCATGGAATGAAAAGGCAATTCTCTGTTTCCAGGACACCTCAACAAAATGGAGTTCCTGAAAGAAAGAACAGGACAGTATAGGAAATGGCTCGAACAATGATAATGGATTCCAAATTGACATATATTTTTTGGACACATGCAGTCCATACAATAGTTCACATTCAAAACAAAGTAATGCTCAGAAACAACACTAACAAAACACCCTACGAGCTATGGAAAGGAAGAACAACAAATGAGAAGCACTTCAAAGTTTTTGGAAGCAAATGCTACATTATATGAGAAGATGGAAGAATGAGAAAGTTTGACTCTCGTGTGGAAAAAGGATTCTTTGTTTGTTACTCAAGTACAAGGAAATCATACAAGTGTTACAACCTGAGATTGAACTAAGTTGTGGAAAGCATCAACCTAACAATTGATGAAACAAGTAGACAAGAATTAAATGAAGAAGAAAATGAATCAATGGAACAACTTTACGAAGAAGAAATAGAAGATGAAAAAGAAGGGGAAAATGAAGAGGATCCGACAGAAGAAAAAGAGAAAGTTAAACAAGTGCCTCCAAAGGCACCTAGCAGACGAGTACAGAAGAATAATCCTTCAGATCAGATTATCAGAAACAAAGATGTAGGAGTTGAGACTAGAAGAAGAATGTGTTCACCAAAACAAACACACCTAGTACTCTAATTTATGATTGAACCAACCTATTTTGAAGAGGCCAATAAGGATGAATTTTGGAATAAGGACATGGATGAAGAATTGGATAAAATAGAGAAAAATGACACTTGGGAATTGGTTCCAAGACCAAAGGACAAGAATGTGATCGACACAAAGTGGGTATACAGGAATAAATTGAATGAAGGTGTAAAATTTATAAAGAACAAAGATAGATTGGTATGTAAAGGAAATGTACTGGTTGAAGGAATCAAATTTGAAGAGACATTCTCACCAGTTGCCAGAATGGAAGAAATCCGATTTCTTTTAGCTTATGCATGCTCCAAAATTTTTAAAGTGTATCATATGGATGTAAAATCAGCTTTTCTAAATGGGGAACTTAAAGAAGAAGTCTACATTGAACAACTAGAAAGATATCAGCTGTCAGAGAATGCAAATTACGTGTGTAAATTAAAGAAGGCCTTGTATGGTATAAAACATGATCCTAGAGCATGGTATTCTAGACTAGATAAATATTTACAACAGGCAGGGTTTAGAAAAGGAAGTGTAGACAACAACCTCTACATCAAGGTAAGTCAATATATTATTTTATTAATTAAAGTTTATGTTGATGATGTTATTTTTGGTAGTGATGATGACATGTTAAGCCAGAAATTTGCAAAGGATATGCAGAATGAATTTAAAATATGATTACTTGGAGAACTATCCTTCTTTCTAGGACTTCAGATACGTTAAAGAAACTAAGGAATTTTTATTTCTCAAACCAAGTATATCAGAGAAATGCTAAAGAGGTTTGGAATGGAATATTGAAAACCAGTTATCACTCCCATGAAAACCAGTTGCAAGTTGAGCAAAGATGATGATTCAAAGTCTAAAAATCAGAGGAAATACAGGTCAATGATTGGTAGCCTACTATATGTGTCAGCATCCAAACCAGATGTAATGCAGGCAGTTGGACAAGTGGCATGATTTCAAGCAACACCAAAGAAATCACATGTATTAGCAGTGAAGAGTATTTTCAGATATCTCAAAGGAACATAAGAGTTTGGATTATGGTATCCAAAAGGAAAGGATCTATCACTTATTTCCTACACAGATGCAAATTGGGTAGGTTGTATTGATGACCGACAAAGCACTAGTGGAGAAATGTTCTACTTGGGTGAGTGTTTAGTATCATGGCTAAGCAAGAAACAATCTTGAATATCACTATCTACAGATGAGGCAGAGTATATTGCAGCTGTTAGGACCCATAAATGTCCCTTTTTCACCACATATTTTGCCCATCCAACCTTATCATTTCTAAGCTAATGCCTACTATAATGCAGGCTAAAACCCTTTTTCCAAGGTATGAATCATTTATCCTTCTTTTATATTTTCATTTACTTAGGATGTTTGACTGGTAATGTTTCACATATTTTACCCATAAAATGATTCAACTAATGATCAAAATGAATAGAACAACTAAGTCTTGAATAATGTTCATTGTTGTTACACCAGCTGTTACAGTTATGCGCCAATCTTGGAAGCTGTTACAACTATGCGCCCATCTTGGAAGTTGTTACAGCTATGTGCCAATATTGGAAGTTGTTACACGTCTATTGCAACAGGTGTCACCGATTCTACTGTTACACAACTGCTGCAACAAATGCCACTGATTCTGCTTCTACACAACTTCTACAACAAATGCCACCGATCCTGAAAGTTGTTACACCTATTGTTACGTGTTTTGGCTTACAAGATTAGTTATAGATCTTGTATTAATGATATCATACGAATAGCTAGAGAATCGGGGATTCTCAAGGTTGTTCTGATTTTGTTGTAAATGAATGACTCTGACATTAAATAGAAGATATTTTGTAATCAGAGGGGACAGATTTTTTATTGTGAGAAAGCGAAGAGAAGTAAAGCTTATTGTACACAAACATTTTTGCCAAATCAATAAAAGAGTGGATTGAGTTTCTTTAGCGGACTGTAGCCTATTTCCTTGAATGGATTCAGTGAGAAGGAAAGGGCCCACCTTCCTCACAGATTCCTCTCTGTTTTGAATTCTAGATTAGTTGTTTTAATATGAATGATTTATCTGCTAAACATTTCTAGAATACAATTGTTGTTATAGTCTAGTTGTAACACCCTGCTTCCCCCCAATCTGTAAAAATAACTATACTAGCCAAGAACTGTGGCAAACTCAAAAATGTGAATGTGTGATGTGAATGGACCTTGTGGAAAAGGTCGATGAATGTAAATAATATTTTATATATATATATATATATATATATATATATTGCAGGACTGCTGAGAGGGGAAGGTGCTAAAAAAGAGACCACGATGGTTGAAGAAAGGTGGTGGAAGGCACCTAGAATGGTGGCATTAACTTCCACCCAAAACCAATACCATATTTGGACTTCACTGGCCTGGATAACCAAGAGTGGCTCGCTAGCCCCGAATTAAATGACTCGTCACGATTGGTAGGTAAAGGGCTCCTCATGAGTAATGAGGGATGGGGGTGAACCACCCATCCGTAAAGTCCTCAGACCTGACAACTATGAGGAAAATCATTCCACACACAAACTCATCGAACATAGAAAAGGTAGGAAGTGTGGGCGATCAGGGGCAGACGCGAGGGAAAAAGGAAGAGGAACTTTAGAAAATCACAGAGTGAGTGATAGTATAGAAGAAGGAGAGTAACCTTCATTCTCAGTCACTAGAAAATAGAGACGCAGTCTCACAACATCGTGGTCTCAGATCAGGGGTGGCTAGTGTTAAATCCATTGGGATTCGCTGATCCTACGGTTGGGTGGAAACGAGCACCCCTCTCAGCAGTTGCAATCACATCTGGTGTTATTTTTAATAAGTGTTTTTACATCTTGCATCTTGAAATTTATATGCTGACATGTATGCTCATAGTCTGTGCAGTTTTATGAATGGTTTGCATATAAGACTACCTGTGTAGTGTTTTTATTTAGAAATGGTGGTTGCACGCTTATAATGGAAACAATACACATGGATTATGTTTTATAAATTGCTATTTATACACATATTGAATTAATTCAGACTTCAAGTCTGTTCTTAGGAAATCTATACCCTTATCCATCTCAGGTAATACCCTGGATAGATCTCCCCATAGAGACACCCCTCTTAGAAATCTCACCAAGAACCTGGAAAAGGATTTGAAGGTGCAAATCTTAGTAACCCTATACGAGGAAGAATGATCCTCTTAAAATCCTGAAATAACAGGGAAGAAATTACCATGTTCGCTTCGCAAGAGTCGTCAAGGAGGCATTGGACGGTCAGAATTATTCATGGAGAATTCACGAAGTCCCGAGAGCCATCAGATCTTGCAGAGGAGTAGGGGAGTTACGGTAAGCCTATTTTCAAGTTTTAACTTTGGGAGAAATCGGACCATAGGATCTGAGTCGACAAGAACCATTGGATCACTCGCGTAATCTTATTTCATGGATTCACGAGTTGAAACCCTTGCCTCAAGATTCGCGAGGTCGCGAAAGGTAAATTCCCAAAGGGGCGAAAGGATTTGTGTGAGCTAGTTATTGGTGAAGTGCATCAGAACTCGGTATTTTGGGGTTTCGTGGGTTGAAGAACCGAAAGCTTAGCATCAGGATTCGCGAAGTCACGAAGTCTGAAACTCCAAAAAGGTGGGAAGTTCCGTTGTTGGAGCCATGTTGATGACGTGTCATAATTTCATCATTTTAGCATATCGGTGGATAGGAGGTCGAGACTTTTGTCTCGAAAGTCCCGAAGTCATGAGCTGCGATAAGGAGTAGCAAGGATTTCGGGATCTCGGCACTTCGGGTGTTGGGATACAAAGGAGGTAGCGCTTCGGGAAGAGAAGTCGTGAAGTGTCGAAGCTGGGGATGAGGGACATGTGGTAGAACTGCAAGGTGGGCCCATGCGATAGATAGGTGGACACATGTCACCTGGTGAAAGGATTCAACACCCGTTGACCTCTCACGTCTCAGGGATTTGTGAGATAAGGGAACGAGAGTTCAACCCTTCAACTTGTGAAGTTGCGAGTAGCGAGAACGCGAGAGGGAAAGCTAACATTGTTTATCAAGGTTTCATGAAGGGAAGGTGCCAAGGTTGGATGCCACAAATTGCAAATTTGTGAAATAGCGAGGAGCAAAGACAGCTGTTGTATCTAGGTCACGAGAGGACTTTTGGATCAGGAACCCCATCGCATATCACGCATTTGAGGGTTCGGAGGTTGAGAAGACCTTGTCTCGACTGCAGAAGTCGTGAAGTGCCAAGAGCCGAGGCACAAGAGAAGGGACACATGGTAGGACCGTAAGGTGGGGCCTACATGGTTGACAAGTGGACATGCATCGTCTGGGGAGAAGGAGTCAACACTCTATTGACTTCTCGCGTCTCAGAGATTTGTGGGATAAGAGCACGAAGGCTCATCGCTACAACTCGCGAAGTGGAGGAGGTTCGCACGGGAAGAGAACATAGACTCAACCCTTCAAATTGTGAAGTTGTGAAGTCACGACAAGAGGTATCATTTAGCCTAGCTGGTGGTCACACACAGAGGGCGCTGACAAAAGGAAGCTATACCCATTTCGTAACCTCGGGTATCACGAGATTGGGAAGGAAGAGTCAGGAGTTTCGACTCACAAACTCATGAGATTGCGAGTTGCGACAAGTACCTTTTGGGGTTAGGCCTTGGTCATAGCACTGTGGTCGCTTGGAGAGGGTGGAGCTCGCACCTAGTGCTACTCACACAGGGGAGCTTCCGAAAGGACCTATGGATCGATTGGAAGGAGATTCCAGTTGGGAATCAAAAGAATCCATTTCGGCTCATAAAAGAAACTGAACTATCTTTAAGACTGGGAGGTTGCGCAGAGACTTTGTCGAGGTAGAGGTGGCATCTATAGGATTTTCTAAGCCCCATAGGGTCTTGGGGATTCTATCCCTAGAGAAAAGGCAAAAAATCTATTACGTCGCAGCGGTTATGTGACACTAGTTCCCTCTTGTTAGATGTGCATAAATATGTCTCATGAGAATTAGAAGTCAATTGTTGAACACTTGTTACACATTATTTTCGTCATCCCTATGACCATTAATGATGTAAACCTATATGTTGCCTTCAGAGGGGTTAGTGGCCTGAGTTCCTGAAGAGAGAAGGGAGAAGAAATTTTCTTGAGAAAAGAAGTTGCATTTTCCCTTGTAAAAACCCTGTAAAAAAGGAAGTTCACAGGTTGCTATATAGGCAAGGTGAGAGAATGCCTGATTCTCACAGGTTTCACCATAGCTAGGGTGTGAGATATTTGCAGGTTTCTCTATAGACAGGGTGTGAGAATGCCTACACGTGGGAAAAACAAGTGTTTTCTCGAATCTTCTAGAAGGAGAAATTTCTATGGTGAGGTGGCATCCGAATGGTTTGGATCTTACTCGCTTTCATGATTTAGTGGGATCATCCTAACCTCCTCACCTTATCCTCTTCAACTTATAAAATGAGAGGAGTTCTCATGGAGAAAGTTAGCTTTGGTTAGTTTGGAGCTTTTGGGATTAGCTTGGATTGGATTGAGCTTTGGAGATTTTTAACTTGGCTAGATGAGCCACTTTGTTAAGATAGATTGTGAATATTATCAGATCTGTGCTCTTAGAATTCTTGGAGTGAAAGTGTGTGGGGAACGAAGGACATTTGGAAGGGACCTTACAACATCAAGGCCATGGTTGTAATCTCTCTTTCACATTTAATATGATACAGTAATATGATTCTTTCCTATAAAGCTTGTTGTGTTTTATTGTATGATTCCTTGATCACATACATAGGTTTATATTGAGTTTATGCTATTACTATCACTTTGGTTGGTTGT
>JASDQU010102441.1:377189-397795 GCA_032191745.1 Picea mariana
CCACTTTCAGCAATCCAACAATTGGTATCAGAGCGGGTTCCTTCAGAAATATGTTTAACCACTAAAAGGAAGATCATGGAGAGAAACAAATTGTATAAAAATGGAATACCACAATTTGATGGACATAAGTATGCATTTTGGAGCATAAGGATGAAGACATATATGCAGGAACATGGATTTGAAATTTGGCAATCAATTGTAGATGGATACATAGTACCAGCAATTCTGCCAACAAATGACAAAGCGGTGCAACTCAGTCAGAATAATTCCAAAGCCACAAATGCACTTATGAATGGTCTTAGTGAAATCGTATTCACCAAATTTTCACATTGTAAATCTGCTAAAGAGATTTGAGAAAAACTTCAAAATATTTATGAAGGAGATTCAAAAGTCAAAGCAACAAAGCTTCAAACTTACAGAGGTCAGTTCGAACAACTTATGATGAAGGAAGATGAGAATACTGAATCCTAATTTTTACGAGTTGATGAAACAGTAAATGCAATCATAGGATTGGATGAATAAATCGAAGAATATGTAATTATTCAAAAGGTACTAAGATCTCTTCCTATGAGATTTGACCCTAAGATATCAACACTAGAAGAAAGAGCAGATCTAAACTAGATACGAATAGACGAATTACATGGAATCTTCACAACATATGAAATGAGAACTAAACATAAAAATATAGATACAAAAGAAGCAGCCTTCAAAGCATTCAAAAAGTCAAAGAAAAAATAAAAAGAACTTAGCAGCAGCGGTGATGCCTTGGAAGATGATGAATAAGTGGCCAACTTTGTGAAAAGATTGAACAAGGAAACCAACAGGAGGTATAGAGGTAAGATTCCTTTGATTTGTTTCAATTTTGATGGTATTGGTTATTTTTCTAACAAATCTCCTCATAAGAAAAAGAGAAATGATGAAGTTTACTCAAATAGAAAACAAACATATAAAGGAAAAAGAACCACAAAGAAAGTTTTCAAGAAAAGATTATGCACCAAATAAGACATCTCATCATCAGATGAAGATGAAGTCAATGACAGTGAGATAGAAAGAGTTCTATTCATGGCCGTAGAAGACTCTGATAAATAATACTCTGAATAAGAATATGAAGAAGCCGAAGAAGAATATGAAGAGGCAAAAGTTGACTACCGAGAAGAATTGATGTGTGCCATAACATTTATTAGAAGAGAAAAGAAGAAAAACAAGAAACCACAAGCCAAACTAGACAAGAAATAAGATACTCAAAAACTAGAACAGATGATCACAAATTTGAAGTTTCAAATAGAAGAAGATAAAATAATTGAAGAAACACTCAAAGAATAGCTAGAAGAAAAAGATAGGATCATTTGAAATTTGGAAGAAAAGATTGTTTCATTAAGAAAGGATCTTCAAAAGAAAAATATGCAGAACAACTCAAAAGTATTGGATAACATTATCAGCATTCAAAAACCTCATCAGGTCAAGTCCAGACTTGGATACAATCAGACAGAAAAGGGATCAAGATCCAAAACAACATAGCAAGAAACATATCCAAAAAGCCATTGGGAAACAATCAAAGGTAATAGGAAGATCTACAAGGAAGATTACAGGGACACTCCTCCACTGAGAATATTTAGATTCAGAATCACCAACTGACAGATAGGCCTCAAGAGGAAGAAGAGTTCATAAGAGTACCTCCTTTCAAAATATCTTCACCTCCCAGGTATCAAACTATATTTTTTGTTTTATGTTATGCATGTAATATTTTGGACATAAAGCTGTGAATTGCAGAGATAACAACAGAAACATAAACAACTTTGAAAGTCATACACAAAAAGGTTATCCAATAAGGCCTATTGAAACACAGAGAAGAAGTTACAATAGGTTTGAATCCTTGAGAGCTGAAGTGTAATGTTACAAATGTAACAACTTTGGACACATGGCCAAAGATTGCATAATGACAATCTCTTCTAGAGAATTGTAACAGAATAACAACAATCACAGACAGGAACCTCAGAAAAGGACATGGATAAGAAAGCATAATCAATATAGCGATGAATAATGCTCTCTCTCTCTAAAATATAAGAAGAAGAAATGTGGTTTCTATGTTGATAGTGGCTATTCAAAACACATGACAAGTGATAGAGATAGGTTTCTTAATTTATGAAAGGAAAGAGATGGATCAGTCTCCTTCGAAAATGATGATTCAGCTAAAATCATTGGAAAAGGCGCAGTCAGAATTAGGAATGAGTATACAAAGGCATACAATTTTTGATATGAAACAAAATATTCTAAGTGTGAATCAAATGTGTGACCAAGGTCATAAAGTTACTTTCGATTCACAAAAGTGTGATATAAGAAAAGAAGGTTCAGGAAAATTGATTGCTACAACTGCGAGAAATTCAAGAAACATATATGTGTTAAGGGAAATTGGAAATGAAAAGTGTTGTCTAGGAAAGGGAGATGAAAGTTGGCTATGCTACAAAAATATTAAAGTGTATCATATGGATGTAAAATGAACTTTTTTTAATGGGGAACTTGAAGAATAAGTCTACATTGAACAACCAGAAGGATCTCGACTGTCAGAGAATGCAGATTATGTATGTAAATTAAAGAAGGCCTTGTATGGTATAAAACAGGCTCCTAGAGCATGGTACTCTAAACTGGATAAATATCTATAGTAGGCAGGGTTCAAAAAAGGAAGTGCAAACAACAACCTTTACATCGAGGTAAGTCAATATAGTATTTTATTAATTGAATTTTTTGTTGATGATATTATTTTTGGTAGTGATGATGAGAGGTTAAGCCAGAAATTTGCAAAGGATATGCAGAATGAATTTGAAATGTCATTACTTGGAGAAATATCATTCTTTTTGGGAGTTCAGATACTTCAAAGGAACCAAGGAATTTTTATTTCTCAAACCAATTATATCAGAGAAATGCTAAAGAGGTTCGGAATGGAATATTGCAAACCAGTTATCACTCCCATGCAAACCAGTTGCAAGTTGAGAAAATATGATTATTCANTTTTATTTCTCAAACCAATTATATCAGAGAAATGCTAAAGAGGTTCGGAATGGAATATTGCAAACCAGTTATCACTCCCATGCAAACCAGTTGCAAGTTGAGAAAAGATGATTATTCAAAGTCTACAAATAAAAGGCAGTACATGTCAATGATTGGTAGCCTACTATATGTGACAACGTCCAGACCAGATGTAATGCAGGCAGTTAGACAAGTGGCACAATTTCAAGCATCACCAAAGGAATCACATGTATTAGCGGTGAAGAGGATTTTTAGATATCTCAAAGGAACAAAAGAGTTTGTATTATGGTATATAAAAGGAAAGGATCTATCACTTATTACATACACAGTTGCAAATTGGGCAGGTTGTATTGATGATTGACGAAGCACTAGTGGAGCAATGTTGTACTTGGGTGAGTGTTTAGTATCATGGCTATGAAAGAAACAATCATCAATATCATTATCTACAACCGAGGTAGAGTATATTGCAGCAGGATCATATTGTACACATGTTCTTTGGATGAAACAAACTATGACAGATATACAGGTTGATTATGATGAGCCCATTCCAATCTATTCTGATAATACAAGTGCCATCAGTATCTCAAAGACTTGGTGATGCACTCCAAGATGAAGCACATTCAAATCAAGTATCACTTTCTACAGGAGCAGGTTTCCGAAAAGAACATAAGAGTTGAGTATGTGGGCACAAAAGAGCAAGTGGAAGACATCTTTACAAAACCACTTCCACGATAATCCTTTGAGTATCTTCTCCAGAGACACGAAGTTATTTCAAATTCAAAATGAATTATTTTGAAGGATTATCTTATATGTCTTAGATGTACACGAGGAAGCACCATAAAGAGGGAAGTTTAGTCAGGGGGAGCAGCCCCACATGGAAATATGCCTTTTCCATTGATGACAAAGGGGGGGAGATTTATCATATGCAGAGGACAAAGGCATGGTTCTAGGGGCAGCGATGGTAACAGGGGGAGCATGAGTGATATGATTTCGATATTTCATCAGAGTGTTTCCATCAATGACAAAGGGGGATATTGTTGATTAATTTGGTTAGTTTGCATTGATGTCAACCCTTGAAGAAATTCTGGTAGCGAATTCCGATAGCACAAAGGTTTGGGTAATGGACCCAAGTTTGTTTGATGGATAATGGTATGAGTTTTGATATATTTGCAGGTAGCAATATTCTAGATGGATAGTACATGTCATGCCATTTTCGGTGGTAAGTGGAACGTCACATAACTCCTCACGGTTTTAGAGTTATGGCCATGTGAAGTTAGAGAACCCTCATGAGTCATCTAGAAGCCCCAAAAAGTCAAAGTGTTTGAAAAATAAATTATTTAAATAATAAATTTAATGAAGAACTCCCTAAAATATGGAAAGTGGGATGCTACATGAAAGTATAAATAAGAGGCAAGGATCTCTCATTTAATCACACTTGAATGTCATTGGATATCTATTTTTGTGAAAGGTTATTTGGGAAGGTATTATTGATAGAGAAAATTGCAGCAGAAAAAGTGCGGCATAAAAAGTGCAGCAGGAAAATTGTGGCAGGAAAAGTGTGGTAGAAAAATCGCAGCAGAAAACGTGCGGCAGAAAAATCGCGACAACAACATGGTTGGTGTATATTTATGAGAGACATGACACATCTTGTTTGAGATATGTTTTATGAGCTAGGGTTTATCTCTTGAGATGGTATTGGATGTTCAATATTGTTGCATATATCATATTTGTTGAGGGATAAAATTGGTATTTTATTGTTGGTATTTGGCATATGGGTATTGGTATTTTGGTTGTGATGTGTTACTGAAGTTGTTGGTTTATCTTGAGGCTACATAATAGTGAGGTTGTGGCACATGGTTTTATGTAATGGTTTATGGTATTTGGTTATGGATAGTGTTATTTATTTCTAGAGAACGTTTGATGGTTATATTGGTATATGTACTTGGTGTATGCTTGAGAGAAGTAATTGATGAGTTGGCACATACATGAGGTGTATACTTGATGATGTTGGTACATATTGATGATTCATAGTTGATGTGTATTTGATGCATGATTGGTACATATTTGGTGAATGGTTGAGGCACTTGTTGTTTGTATAGGTTGAGGTACAGGCTGGTGCATGGTTGATGCGCTTGTTTATGGTACAGGTTGATTATAGGTTGTTTGGACAGGTTATTGTGACAGGATATTTTTATAGGTTTGGTGCATGGTTGATGCATTTGTTTATGGTACAATTTGAGGTATAGGTTGATGTATGGTACATGTTGGCATAGGTTATTGGTACAAGTTGTTACAGGTTGATTACAGGTTGATTGGTACAGGTTTACAACAGTATGTCTCATAGTGATAGTGTGAAAATGGTTCCATCATTCTACTTCTATGTTAGGGAGGTTGGATGGGGAAAGGAAAGGTGGTTGTAGTCACGTTTCGGTTGTAGCTGGAGAACACAGGGGGTTGTATCCTCCTTCTAGTTGTATCCAGAGAATTGGGGAGTTGGAGCTTCCCTCAGGTTGTAGCATGAGAAATTAGGGGGTTGGAGCCTCCTTCTAGTTGCAGTTGGAAAACAAAGGAAGTTGGTGTTTCCAATGAATGTAATTCTTCAAGACATATAAGAAAAAGAATTATGTGGGTTTCTCTCTCTTTGGGTTTCCACGTAAAAACACTGGTGTACTGTGTATGTGTATGATTTCTCATATGTTCATTATTTATTTACTCTTCAATTATTGGATGATAATTCTACACTGATATAACACTTGAATTATATGGTTAAAAAGGATTAAATTTCTCTATTACTGATTCACACCCCCTCTCAGTAATCCAACAATTGGTATCAGAGTGGGTTCCTTAAGAAATCAGTTTAACCACTGAAAGGAAGATCATGGAGAACAACAACTTGTATAAAAATTGAATACCATATTTTGATGGATAGAAGTATGCATTTTGGAGCATATGGATGAATAAATATATACAGGCACAAGGATTTGAAATTTTGCAATCAATTGTAGATGGATACATAGTACCAACAGTTCTGCCAACAAATGACAAAGCAGTGAAACTCGGTCAGAATAATTCCAAAGCCACAAATTCACTTTTGAATGGTCTTAGTGAAACGGTATTGACCAAAGTTGAACATTGTAAATCCGCTAAAGAGATTTGGGACAAACTTCGAAATATTTATGAAGGAGATTCAAAAGTCAAAGAAGAAAATCTTCAAACTTACAGAGGTCAGTTCGAACAACTTAAGATGAAGGAAGATGAGAATATTCCAACTTACTTTTTATGAGTTGATGAAACAATAAATGCAATCATAGGATTGGGAGAAGAAATCGAAGAATCTGTAATTGTTCAAAAAGTACTAAGATCTCTTCCTATGAGATTTGACCCTAAGATATGAGCACTAGAAGAAAGAGAAGATCTAAAATTTATAAGCATGGACGAATTACATGGAATCTTCACAGCATATAAAATGAGAACTGGATAGGAAAATCCATATACAAAAGAAGAAGCCTTCAAAGCATCCAAAAATTCAAAGAAAAAAGAAAAATAACTTAGCAACATCAGTGACGCCTCGGAAGATGATGAAGAAGTGGCCAAATTTTTCAAAAGATTGAACAAGGGAACTAATGATAGGTATAGAGGTAAGATTTCTTTTATTTGTTTTAATTGCGATGGTATTGGTCATTTTGATAACAAATGTCCTAATGAGAAAAAGAGAAATGATGAAGGTTACTCAAATAGAAAACAAACATATAAAGGAAAAAGAACCAGAAAGAAAGTTTTCAAGAAAAGCTTATGCACCAAAGAAGATATATCATCATCAGATGAAGATGAAGTCAGTGACAGTGAGACAGAAAGAATTATATTCATGGTCATAGAAGAATCTGATAAAGAATACTCTAGAGAAGAATATGAAGAAGCCAAAAAAGAATATGAAGAGACAAAAGTTGACTAGCTAGAAGAATTGATGTGTGTCATAGATGTTATCAGAAGAGAAAAGAAGAAAAACAAGAAACTAAAAGACAATCTAGACAAGAAACAAGACACTCTAGAACTAGAACAAATGATCACAAATTTGAAGGCTCAAATAGAAGAAGATAAAATAAATGAAGAAACACTCAAAGAACAGCTAGAATAAAAAGACAGGGTAATTAGAAATTTGGAAGCAGAGATTGTCACATTAATAAAGGATATTAGAAAGAAAAATATGTAGAACAACTCAAAAGTTTTGGATGACATTATCAAAATTCAATAACATCATCATGACAAGTCTGGAATTGGATATAATCAGGCAGAAAAGGGATCAAGCTACAAAACAACAGAGCAATAAACATATCCAAAACGTTATGCAGAAACAATCAAAGGGGATAGGAAGATCTACAAGGAAGATTACAGGGACACTCCTCCACTGAGAAGATTCAGATTTACGAATCACCAACCGACAGATAGGCCTCAGGAAGAAGAAGAATTCATAAGAGTACCTCCTTTCAAAAGATATTCAACTCCCAGGTATCAAACTATATTTTTTGGTTTATGTTATGCATGTAATAATTTTGGACATAAAGCTATGATTTGCAGAGCTAACAATAGGAACATAAACAACTTTGAAAGTTATACACAAAAGGGTTATCCAAGAAGGCCTAGTGAAACACAAAGAAGAAGTTACAACATATTTGAATCCTTGAGAACTGAAGTGGATTGTTACAAATGTAATGACTTTGGAAACATGGCCAAATATTGCAGAATGATAGTCCCTCCTATAGAACCACAACAGAATAACAAATGTCATAGATAGGAACCTCCGAAAATGACATGGATAAGAAATCACAATCAATATAGCAATGAAGAATTCACACTCACTCTACAAGATAAGAAGAAGAAACATGGTTGGTATGTTGACAGTGGTTGTTCAAAACACATGAAAAGTGATAGAGACAGGTTTCTTACTTTAAGAAAGGAAAGAGATGGATCAGTCTCCTTCAGAAATGATGATTCAACTAAAATCATTCGAAAAGGCATAGTCATAATTGGGAACAAGAATACAAAGGAAGAAAATGTTCTACTAGTAGAAGATATGAAAAAAAATCTTCGAAGTGTGATTCTAATGTGTGACCAAGTTCATAAAGTTACTTTCAATTCGAAAAAGTGCGAGATAAGAAAAAAAGGTTCAAGAAAATTGATTGCTATAGCTGTGAGAACTTCAAGCAACATATACGTGTTAAGTGAAATTGGAAATGAAAAGTGTTCTATAGGAAAGGAAGATGAAAGTTGGCTATGGAACAGAGGAATGGGTCACATACATTTTCACAACCTTGTCAAAGTTATAAAAAGAGAAGCAGTCATAGAAATGCCCCAGATCACGAAACCAACCAACACTTTATGCAAGCATTGTCAACAAGGAAAGGAAACAAATACCAAATTCAAATCAAAGCAATATTCAATGACAAGACCACTGGAAATTGTGCATATTGATCTAGTTGGGCCAACTACAACAAAGGGTTTAAAAGGTGATAAATACTTTATGTTATTATTTGATGATTATACAAGAATGATTGCAGTTTGCTTTCGCAAGAATAAGTCAAAAGCTTTTGAAAACTTCAATATCTACAAGGAAATGGTTGAAAATTAAATGGATTCAAAAATAAAATGCTTGAGATATGATAATGGAGGAGAGTTCACTTTAAATGAATTTATGGACTACTGCAACAGTCATGGAATAAAAAGGAAATTCTCCATTGCCAGGACACCTCAATAGAATGGAGTTGTTGAAAGAAAGAAAATGATAGTACAGGAAATCGCTCGAACAATGCTAATGGATTCCAAAATGACAGATATTTTTTGGACACAGGTAGTGCATACAACAAGTCACTTTCAAAATAGAGTAATACTCATAAGCAACACTAACAAAAATCCCTATGAGCTATGGAAAGGAAGACCAACAAATTTGAAGCAATTTAGAGTTTTTGGAAGGAAATGCTACATCAAAAGAGAATATGACAGAGTGACAAAGTTTGATGCTCATGTGGAGAAAGGAGTACTTGTTGGTTACTCAAGTACAAGGAAATAATACAAGTGTTACAGCCTGAGATTGAAAAAAGTTGTGGAAAGCATCAACGTAACAATTGATGAAATAGGTAGACAAGAATTAAAGGAAGGAGAAAATGAATCAATGAAACAACTTTACAAAGAAGAAACAAAAGATGAAAAATAAGGGGAAGATGAAGAGGAAGAGGATCTGACAGAAGCAGAAGAGAAATTTCAGCAACTTCCTCCAAAGACACCTAGCAGACGAGTACAAAAGAATCATCCTTCAGATCAGATTAGCAGAAACAAAGATGAAAGAGTTGAGACTAGAAGAAGAATGCGTTCACCAGAATAAACACACCTAGCACTCTCATCTACGATTGAACCAACCTGTTTTGAAGAGGCCAACAAGGATGATTTTTGGAATAAGTCCATGGATGAAGAATTGGATCAAATAGAGAAAAATGACACTTTGGAATTGGTTCCAAGAGCAAAGGATAAGAATGTGATCGACACAAAGTGGGTATATAGGAATAATTTGAATGAAGATGGACAGGTTACAAGGAACAAATCGAGATTGGTATGTAAAGGATATGCACAGGTTGAAGGAATCAACTTTGAAGAGACATTTTCCCCAGTTGCCAGAATGGAAGCAATCGAATTGCTTTTAGATTATGCATGCTCCAAAAATATTAAAGTGTATCAGATGGATGTAAAATCAATTTTTCTGAATGGGGAAATTGAAGAACAAGTCTACATTGAACAACCAGAAGGATTTCAATTGTTAGAAAATGTAGATTATGTGTGTAAATTAAGGAAGGCCTTGTATGGTCTAAAACAGGCTTCTTGAGCATGGTACTCTAGACTGGATAAATATCTACACCAGGAAGGGTTCAAAAAAGTAAGTGCAGACAACAACCTATACATTAAGGTAAGTCAAGATAGTATTTTATTAATTGAAGTTTATGTCATTGATATTATTTTTGGTAGTGATGATGACAGGTTAAGCCGGGAATTTGCAAAGGATATGGAGAATGAATTTGAAATTTCATTACTTGGAGAACTATCCTTCTTTATAGGACTTCAGATACGTCAAAGAAACCATGGAACTTTCATTTCTGAAACCAAGTATATCAGAGAAATGCTAAAGAGGTTCGGAATGGAATATTGAAAACCAGTTATCACTTCCATGCAAACCAATTGCAAGTTGAGCAAATATGATGATTCAAAGTCTACATATTAGAGGAAATAAAGGTCAATGATTGGTAGCCTACTATATGTGACAAGATCCAGACTAGATGTAATGCAGGCATTTGGATAGGTCACATGATTTCAAGTAGCACCAAAGGAATCACATGTATTAGCAGTGAAGAGGATTTTCAGATATCTCAAAGGAACAGGAGAGTTTGGATTGTGGTATCCAAAAGGAAAGGATCTATCACTTATTTCCTACACAGATGCAGATTGGGCAGGTTGTATTGATGATCACTGAAGCACTAGTGGAGCAACGTTTTACTTGGGCAAGTGTTTAGTATCATGGCTAAGAAATAAACAATCATCAGTATCTTTATCTACATCCAAGGCAGATTATATTGGATCAGGATTATGTTGTACACAGGTTCTTTGGATGAAACAAAATCTGACAGATATACAGGTTGAGTATGACAAGCCCATTCCAATATATTGTGATAATACGAGCTCGATCAGTACCTCAAAGAACCTAGTGATGCACTCCAATACGAAGCACATTCCAATCAAGTATCACTTTCTATGGGAACATGTTGCAGAAAAGAACATCAGAGTTGAGTATGTGGGCACAAAAGAACAAATGGCAGACATCTTTACAAAACCACTTTCACAGGAATACATTGAGTATCTTCGCTAGAGACTCAGAGTTATTTCTACTCCAAAATGAATTCTTTTGAATGATTATATTATATGTCTTAGATGCACATGAGGAAGCACGATAAAGAGGAAAGTTCAGTCAGGGGGACCAGCCCCGGATGGAAAGATTTATCAGATGCAAAAAACAGAGGCATGGTTCCAGGGGGAATGATGGTAACAGGGGGAGCATGAGTGATATGACTTCAGTATTGCATCAAAGTGTTGCCATCAATGCCAAAGGGGGATATTGTTTATTAATTGGGTTAGTTTCCATTGATGTCAACCCTTGAAGAAATTTCGATAGCACAAAGGTTTGGGTAATGGACCCGATTTTGTTTGATGGATAATGGTATGAGTTTTGATATATTTTTAGGTAAGACTATTTTAGATGGATAGTACATGTCATGCCATTTCTGGTGGTATGTGGAATGTCACATAACTCCTCACGGTTAGAGATTTATGGCCATGTGAAGTTGGAGAACCCTTATGAGTCATCTAGAAGCCCCAAAAAGTCAAAGTGTTTGCAAAAGAAATTATTTAAATAATAAAGTTAATGGAGAACTCCCTAATAAGGAAAGTGGGATGCTACATGAAAGTATAAATAAGAGGCAAGGATATCTTATTTAATAACACTTGAATACCATTTAATAACTATTTTTGTGAAAGGTTATTTTGGAAGGTATTATTGATAGAGAAAATTGCAGCAGAAAAAGTGAGGCAGGAAAAGCGCGGAAGAAAAAGTGCGGTAGGAAAAGTGTAGCAGAATAAGTGTGGAAAAAAAATTACGACAGAAAATTCACGACAGAAAAAGTGCAGCAGAAAAAGTGCGGCAGAGAAATCGTGGCAACAACATGGTTGGGGTCTATTTATGAGAGATATGGCACATCTTGTTTGAGGTATATTTTGTGATCTATATTGGTTTATCTCTTGAGATGGTATTGGATGTTCAATATTGCTGCATATATAAGATTTGGTGAGGGATACAATTGGTATTTTTTTGTTTGTATTTGGCATATGGGTATTGGTATTTTGGTTGTGATGTGTTGTTGAAGTTGTTGGTTTAGCTTGAGGCTACATAGCAGTAAGGTTGTGGCACATGGTTTGATGTAAGGGTTTATGTTATTTGGTGATGTATTGCTAGAGAAATTTCGATGGTTATATTAATATATGTACTTGGTGTATGGTTGAGGTACATGGTTGAGACAAGTAGTTGATGAGTTGAAACATACATGATGATGTTGGTACATTTTGATGAGTCATAGTTGATGTGTGTTTTATGCATGATTGGTACATATTTGGCATGGTTGATGCACTCATTGATGGTACAGGTTGAGGTACAGGTTGGTGCATGGTTGATGCATTTGTTTATGGTATAGGTTAATTATAGGTTGTTTGGACAAGTTATTTGTACAGGTTTGGTGCATGGTTGATGCATTTGTTTATGGTACAAGTTGAGGTATAGGTTGATGTATAGTACATGTTGGCACATGTTACTGGTACAGGTTGTTACAGGTTGATTACAGGTTGATTGGTATAGGTTTACAATAGTATATCTCACAGTGATAATGTGACAGTGGTTCCATAATTCTACTTCTACCTCAGGGAGGTTGGAATGGGCAAGGAAAGGTGGTTGTAGCCACCTTCTAGTTGTAGCCGAAGAACATAGGGGGTCATAGCCTCCTTTTGGTTGTAGCCAGAGAATTGGGGAGTTGGATCTTCCCTCAAGTTGTAGCCTAAGAAATTAGGGGTTTGGATCCTCCTTCCAGGTGCCGCTGGAAAACAAAGGAAGTTGGTGCTTCCAATGAATGTAATTATTCAAGACATATAAGGAAAAGCATTATGTGGTTTTCTCTCGCTTTGGTTTTTCACATAAAAACATTGGTGTACTATGTATGTGTATGATTTCTCATTTGTTCATTGTTTATTTACTTTGCAATTATTGGATGATAATGCTACATTGATATAATACTTTCATTATATGGTTAAAAAGGATTAAATTTCTCTATTACTGATTCACCCCCCTTCTCAGTAATCCAACATAAGTTGCATGGGATTTAACCCTCAGTATCCTTTGGAATTCACAAGTCCGAGGTTTTTCTATATTTGGGCTCAGAGGAGATGAGTTTCCCAAAGTCCCAAAGTCTGAAATCAGTCAGGACTTCCCATTTGTAGGGACACATGTCGTTAGATATGGAATGTCATCATATGTGTGAAAAAGTGTTTAAGGGAATCCCAAGCTCCAAAGAGCCAAAGTCCATATAAACCATCCATCTGATAGGGATAGGTTTTATCAGATCTAGGAGTCTAGAGGTCCATTACTCTGGAGGAAATAGGTTGAGGTGAGTCAAGAACTCCTGGAGAGCCGGGATCTGGAGTGAATCTCGGTCGTCTATTGGAAAGGACACATGGAGCGTGGATATAAGCTTTGTTAGTTCAGGGTTCAGAGAAATTAAGTTTCATTGGGATGAAAATACTTAGAGGCCTGAAGGCCGAAGTTCATCCAGGTCGTTTGAAGCAGTGGACACATGGTGGATGATCAGACCCTAGGACTCTCGAAGCCTGGAGTCTCGAAGTCATCTGGGTTTTCCATTGGATAGGACACACGTCGCCAAAGTAGGAGGTCTGGAGGATCAATACTCCGTAAGAATAGAAGGAAGAGGAGGTTGATCTCTCTAGAGTATCAAAGTTCGAAGTAGATCTGTACTGTTGATCACAAGAAGGATAGGTGGCAGCATATCTAAAGGTCCGGTGGTCTAGCACTATAGAAAAAATAGAGTGTAGTGTTGTTGAAGACTAGAGAAGGCCTGAAAGCTGGCGCCAATCCAAATCATCCATTAGAGAGGATGCATGGTGCAATATCTTTCATTTCAGGGACTTGGAACTTCGGTGAATCTGCTTCATCGTGTAGGCAAGGAGAAAATTGTCGAAGGGATCCTAGTCGTCAATCAAGGAGGGGACACGTGGAGTAATAGGAGCCATCATATTTGCTTCTTTCGGGTGCCCGACACTTTGAAGGCATTGTGCGTGTGTGAGTGTAGCCATAAATCATTGAAGCCTGATGAGAATATATTTGTACAATCCATCCATTAGTGTTTAAGGACTATCAATATGAGGCTTGGCATAAATCCATTTTCGGTGATCGATAGTTCGCAAGTGTTGTAGGTATGTTGGGCACGGTTAAAAACTATCGAAGCTCAAAAACATAATCTGAGTTGTCCAATTGTCAAAGTTTAAGGGTCGTCTAATCTATTTTTCAGCATTTGACACTTTACAAGAATTGTGTATTGGTGCAAACAAACAAAATCGTCGAAGCTCGAAACATCCTAGTTATAGTCGTTGATCTCGGTGCTTGTTAAGGACCGTTGATCTTACTACCCATTGTTTCGACAATTTGCAAAATTTGTGTATTCGACGGAGTTTAGGGGAATGGTATATCACTGAAGGGTGAAGTCTTAATTAGAACCTTTTATCTTAGCACTTGGGAACATCTCTCGGTCACATGTTATTTCTGTCGGAGGAAAAGGGGATAAGGCCAGTTTCAAATTTTAAAAGGAAAGGGGCTTGGAGAAATTGACAAAGCGTCGAAATATAGTGTTATTGACCATTGTCTGGTCATAGTGCTTATTCAAATGAGGATTTGGTCAGAGGAAGAGGGATAGGGGCCCAAAATTGTTTCAAAAGAGAAGGGGCTTAGTAAGAGCTCGCAGGTTTAGTGTTTAGACCTGCACAGGAAGTTTGAGGACCTGTGAACATTAATAGGGGGTTCGACAAGAGCCCTAGAGTTAATTCAGCTCTCGATTTGAACAATCCTAGACCGAGAGGTTGAGCAGGCCTCAGTTGAGGGAGGGAGTTTTCATCAACTAGTATTAGAGCCAGTTTTTTTCTATAGACAACATGCAAAGGAGGAGAAGACAAAGTATTGATGCTCTATGAGTATTGTTGCAAGGTGTGCAACAGACAGGAGAAAGCCAGAAGGATTGTAGGAGACAGCTAGTAGTGCTCTCAATTGTAGAGCAAGAGAAGTAGACAGTGAGGTGGGTTGAGCTAGAAGAACCAATTTCATTCTTGAAATCATAGGTGAAAGATGGCTACTTAAGGGCATAAGTAGAAGGCTCAAGGAGGCTGCCAGCAGATGAGAAAAGAAAAGAAGGACATAGAGCTCGAGGAGATGAGAGAAGATCTCAACAAGATAATTTTGAAGATGCATTAGAAAGCACAAGGAAGCTAGAGGTGTGAAGTTCCTTGAAGAGAAAATTGAATTGGCCTATCCAACAACTGATTTTCATACGACAGAGGTGGAATTTGAGGAGATGGTTGAGGCATGTTGAAAACCTCAGTGCCACAGAGGAGGAGATGGTTTACGTTTGTGAACCAAATGTTGGAAGGAACCTCAGTATGAAGGTTCAAATTTCTAGGAGGGAAATAATATGAGATCAGTTGAAGATCTCATAGACTTCCAAGAGGTCAAAGATGAAGTTTCAGGTTGGCAGGTGGGAAATAAGAAGAGATCGGTTGAAAATATCATAGACTTCTAGGTAGGCAGAGATGGTAATGTAGATTGCAAGGAGGGAAATGAGATGAGATATTTCAAAGATCTCATAGACTTGCAGGAGCGTAGGAGTGAGACCTCATATTTCTAAGTGGGCAACGAGGATGAGTTGAGACTATCTAAAAGTCTAAAGAACTCAGAGGAGAGTTCAGATCAACAAGCAGTGCTGACAGAGGAGGAGGATCAGAGGCACATTCTGATCATTGGAGGAATCAACATATTCCTACCAAGCATTCCAATAGAGGCCAATGCACATGTTTAAGGTGCAGCAGAGGAGATACAACTAGCAGAGACTATCAAGAAGAAGAAGGAGAATACATTGACATATTCCCAAGAGATGAAAGAATAAGAGGAGCATTCAGGTACAATGCTCACTCAGTGGGAGAAAGAGTTGAAGATGCTGGAGGATTGGTTGAGCAATCCAGGCACATAAGAAGATTTCCAAAGGCATGCATTTTTGAAGAGTGGAGAAGAATTCCAACATGAGGAGCACCTGGAGGAAGTTGGACTTGTACTAATACAATAAGAGGTAGAGGATCTAATAGAAGGAGAACTGTCAGGGGAGATAGTTGAGTAGCAACTTAGTGAAATTGTTGTATAAGTGAAATCTGCAGTGGAGTGGCGAGCTAGTGCCATAGAAGGTAGAGACAACATGGGATATGATATTGATCTACCCATTAATTTGTGTAAATGAGTGGAATACCTAGAGGAAAGGGTAATAGTGCAGAGTCATCTTATCTAACAGGTTAAGATGGAAACTGATGAAGAGGATATGCAATAGAGAAGACTGCATAAAAGGAGGAGCCAGCCAGTGGACCAACTCGATAAATTAATAGAGGAAATAAGAAGGTTGATGTTGAAGTCATCAAAGAAGATAGTCAGGAGAAAGGAGAAGCTTATCAGAGGAGATCTTGCAGTAGCAAGACAACAACAAAGTAGGGGAGAAGATAGATAGCTCCAAATTTGGATTTGGGATTCTGGAGGATATCAACCTTAGTAGTAGGGAAGCCATGAGTAGGAGCTCATGTTTTTATCAGTGATAGAAAGGAAGTGCATTAGTGCACAAGGAGGAATGGGTTCCAAGGAAAGAGAGGTGTCAACCCTATCATTTTGAACCCAAATATAAAATTTTGATGTAATTAAATGCAATTAAATGTTTTAAGGCTCAAAGAAGTTGAGCCATGTTCCTTTTTACAGGTTTCATGTGGAGTCACCTTTAATAGATAACAAGTAGATAGGTTTAGTCCTATCTCGGATTAGTTGTCCATTTATTATAATTGAATACAATGCAATGCAAGTAGGTAACTGGAGGGAAGAATCGAGGAGCCCCTCTTTTTTAAAATTCTCTTGTATCAAAATTCATTAGGAAGAATGAGAGAGAGAGAATTAAAGAGCTCAAGAGAGGAGAGGATAAGATATGAGACCATGTTGTAGTCCACCCTTTGTAAATATTTATACATATACATTTAGATGTAATTAGAAAGTAGTTTTTTCTACATATGAGGTGTCTGTGTATTCTTATGTGTGATGAATGGTTATTTTCTTAATGTTTTTCTATGTTTTATTCATGTATGTTGTAGAAGTATGCATGTATGTTCCATTTATAGGAATTAGATAGACTTCTCTATATTTGTGGATTCTGAGTAGTTTTGGGATCTTAGGCTTGTCCAAGGAGTGCACGCTAGAGTATTGAAAATTCTGTGACGCCAGTGCAAGGAGTCCACTTGAACTCTGTTGTGAGTTCAGAGAAGAGCGTTCTAGGTGGGCACACCAGAACCATTCTAAATCTCATAAGAAACATCAGAGTTAATGAACACTCTGATAGCTAGTTGAAGGAGAAGGAGGACCATAGTTACTGAACACTCTGGAGGAAAGTTTTGTAAAGAGTGCAAGGAGTGAAAAAATGAACCTAAATAATTGAGGACTTAGGAGAAGATCTGTGTAAGGCGTGCACTGTGTCAACACTTAGATAGGTGTTAAGAAGTCTTAGGCAAGACAAGCATAAGGAGTGCATAGTTGTAGTCTTTGGAGCCCAAGACTCGAAGAGAAGCCAGTGCCAGGAGTGCACTAAGGAACATTTTAAATTCTATAACATCATGAGGATGAGAGAAGAGTCCCAGGAGGGAAAAATAAATCCTTTGAAGGAACGAAGGGCCAAGACCCTTAGAAGTTTGGGAAAGTATAAGCTCAGGAGAGATAGACTCATTCTGTACAGGGAATCTGAAGGGAGTGCAGAGGTTGATAACCTTTTCAAGTTCTGATTTGTGGAAGCAGTACAAAGTGAGCATAAGTGATCCTACTTCAAGCTCAAAAATTAGGATTAGTAGTATTTTCTAGGAACGTGAGCAAGGGCCAATTTTACAGCCCTGCGGGAAGCAAACGTTTAAAGGGTTGAGCCCTTTTGAATTTTAAAAGAATTTCAAGATCAGGAGGTATAACGCAGGCCAAGGAGTTATCTTGTAGAGGAGAAGATTCAAAGGGTTGAAGCCTTTGAAAATTATCAAAGAATCCTTCATTGGGAGGAGAAGCTACAACAATCGTTGATATTGGCGAGAGAGAATATCTAGACCATTAGATCTGAGTCCAAACTTTAGGAGGAGTGTGCACGAGTAGAACAGATCCTAGCTGTAGGATCTGAGCGAGTGGATCGAAAGTCGTTGGATCTAGGTAAGTTGCATGGGATTTAACCCTCAATATCATTTAGACTTCACAAGTCTGAGGTTTTTCTATATTCTAGAATAGAGGAGATGAGTCTCCCAAAGTCCAAAATCAATTGGGACCACTCGTTTACAGGGACACATGTCGTCAAATCTGGAAGTCCAGCGAGAGAGTACTCTGAAAGATGTGTGAAAATGTGTTAACGGGAATCCCAATCTCCGAAGAGCCATAGTCCATATGAACTTTCCATATGAGAGGGACAGGTCTCAGTAGATATAGGAGTCCAGAGGTCCATTAATCCAGAGGAAATAGGTTGAGGTGAGTTAATAACTCCTGAAGAGCCGAGAGCCAGAGTGAATCTTGGCCATCCATTGGAAAGGACACGTGGAGCGTGGATCTGAGCTCCATTAGTTTAGGTTTCAGAGGACTTAAGTTTCATTGGGATGAAAATACCAGGAGGCTCAAAAGCCAGAGTTCATCTGGGTCATCCAAATTAGTGGGCACATGGTGGATGATTAGACCCTTTGTCAGTTTGGAGTTTTGGAAGAACAAAAGGATGGAGAAGGTAGAACTCCTGAAGCCTAGAGTCCGGAAGTCATCTAGTTCATCCATTGGAGAGGAAATGCATCGCCATATTAGGAGGTCAAGAGGATGAATACTTCGGAAGAATAGAAGGAAGAGGGGGTCGATCTCTCCGGAGTCCCAAATTCCAAAGTAGATTTGGACAGTTTATCAAAAGAAGAACATGTGGTAGCATATCTGGAGGTCTGGAGGTTTGGCACTCTGAAGAAAATAGAGTGTAGTGTTGTTGAATACTCATGAAGGCCAGACGTTTGGATTCAATCCCAACCGTCCGTTGGAGAGGATGTGTGGCACAATATCCCATATTTTGGGGACTTGGCACTTGGTTGAATCTGTGTCATTGTGTAGGCAAGGAGAATTTTTTTTAAGGCATCCTAATCGTCAATCTAGGAGGGGACAAGTGGAGGAATAGGAGTCGTCAGATTTGCTCCTTTTCGATGTCGGACACTTTGAAGGCTTTGTGCGTGTGTTGGTGTAGACAAAAATCATTGAATCCCGATGAGAATATATCTGAACCATCCATCCATTGGTGTTTAAGGACCGTTTATCTGAGGCTTGGCTTAAATTCATTTTTGGAAATCAGTAGTTCGTAGGTGTTGTATGTATGTTGGGTGCAATTAAAATCTGTCAAAGCCCAAAAACGTAGTCTGATTCATCCAGTTGTCAATGCTTGAGAGTCGTCTGATTTGTTATTCAAAATTTGAAACTTTACAAGCATTGTGTATTGCCATGATCAAAGGAAATCATTTAAGCAAAAAATATCCCAGTTATAGCCATCAATCTCAGTGCCTGTTAAGGATCATTGATCTTACTGCCCATTTTTTCAGCAGTTTGCAAACTTTGCATCAGTGGAGTTTAGGGGGAAGTTAGATCATCAAAGGGAGAAGCCTAAATTAGTGCCTTTTGGATTAGTTCTTGGGCATAGCCCTCGGTCACATTCTATTTCCTTCGGATGAAAAGGGGCTAGGGTCGGTTTCAAATTTTAAAAGGAAAGGGGCTTGGAGAAATCAGCGAAGCGCCTGGTCACGATGCTTGGTCATATGAGGAGTTGGTCTAAGGAAGAGGGATAGGGGGCCAAAATTGTTTCAAAGGATAAGGGACTTTGTAAGAGAATGTGGGTTCAGTGTTTATACCTTCACAGAAAGTTTGAGTACATGTGAACATTAATAGGGGGTTCAACAAGAGCCCGAGAGCTAATTCAACTCCCAATTTGAACAATCCTATACCGAGAGGTCGAGAGGAACCTGGTTGAGGGAGAGGGTCTTCATCATACCACATGATCTTATGGCTCATGCATGGTAGTAGTTCTAGTAGATCTGTTAAGGTCCTAATCCACACATAGGTAGATCAATGTATTCGGATGTAAGAAGACCTAATAGAAGCTTTTGCTTCTAGAAGGATCTTCCTCTATATGCTTCTCTTAATAGACACATTTAGTATAAATAAGGGTCGAGGGTATGAAAACCCTATCTTGGAGATTATTGTAACAGAGCGCTACTCGACTGGAGGTTGCCCCCTCGAAGAGGCCTGTGAACATTGCTATCTGAATCAAAGTGTTGTTTCTGTTGCTATTTCATATATCATTTCTATGTATTGTGAAGATTATGCTGGATATTTTATTTTTATTCTTTCATTTCTAGCATTTCATTTCTGTTCTGCATATTTTATATATCTGGTATCTTGCAAGTGGTATCAGAGCACTTTCCTTGGCAGAAATTGTGGGTATTTGTTTTTCAGGGTAGAGACGTATTCCGACGTCTTTAATCCATAGAGATCTGTCGTTACGCGCATAAACTCGTGGTTGAGTGATTCATACACACAGGAAATACAAGTGGTACTTAAGCACACATCTATTGGCCACCCTTGTAACCCCTGTTGGTACCCCTTC
>JASDQU010102441.1:416248-445398 GCA_032191745.1 Picea mariana
ACGATTCCAAATTAAGACCGACCATGAAAGCCTCAAGTACCTTCTGGAACAACGCATTTCCTCCCAGGAGCAACAAAAATGGGTCACTAAGCTCTTTGGCTATGATTATGAGATCATTTACAAGAAGGGAAAAGACAATGTCCTGGCGGATGCACTGTCTCGGAAGTATGAAGATGAAGGATCCCTTTTTTCTCTTTCCTTCATTGTACCCGATTGGCTGCAAGCTGTGCACCAGGAATGGCTTCAAGACCCCAAAAGTTCGCTACTGATCCAGCAACTGCAGAACAAGGCTCAGGCTCCCCCAGGGTACTCATGGCTCCAGGATGAGCTTCGATACAAAGGCCGCTTGTATTTATGTAAACAATCCAAGCTCAAATCCATGGTACTTTCTGAGCTTCATGCTACACCCACAGCGGGGCACTCAGGGTTCACCAAAACATATGACAGAGTCAAACGTTCTTTTTTCTGGGAGGGTATGAAACAGGACATCCGTAAGTTTGTGGTTGAATGTGAGGTATGCCAACGTAACAAGGGAGAAACAGTCAAATCTCCAGGCACCCTCCAACCGCTTCCGATTCCCCCTGTTATTTGGAAGGATATCTCTATGGACTTTATTACAGGCTTACCCAAATCAGGGAATAAATCAGTCATAATGGTGGTGGTGGATCGCCTTTCCAAGTATGCTCATTTTTGTGCTCTTCACCACCCATTTACTTCATCCATGGTGGCTCAAATTTTCATGGATCAAGTCTTCAAGCTTCATGGCATGCCCAACTCTATTGTTTTTGATCGAGACCCAACTTTCACAAGCAATTTTTGGCAAGAACTATTTAAGCTACAAGGTACCCAATTGCATCTCAGCTCAGCTTATCATCCCCAGACAGATGGTCAAACGGAAGTCATCAACAAGTGTTTGGAAACATATCTGAGGTGCTTTGCCTCTGAAAAACAACACCAGTGGGCTCAATGGTTACCCCTCGCCGAATGGTGGTACAACACTACATACCATACAGCCACTCGCATGACTCCTTTTGAAGTAGTGTATGGACAAAATCCACCATTAGTTCTCTCATACTTACCAGGTACCTCGAAGGTCCAGGYGGTTGAGCAAACACTTACAGTCCGAGAGGATATCCTTCATACTCTTAAAGAGAACTTGGTCATAGCCTAGAATAGAATGAAGCAGTAATCAGATCAAGGTCGCTCTGAACGTCAATTTGCCGAAGGGGATTAGGTGTTTCTGAGACTACAACCATATAAGCAAACGTCCCTCAAGGCCGAGCAGTGTCAGAAGCTAGCACCCAAATTTTATAGCCCTTACACAGTTCTCAAGCGTGTGGTACAAGTCGCATATCAGTTAGCTCTGCCCAGTCAGTCGAAGCTACATCCTATTTTTCATGTTTCATGCTTGAAGAAGGTGATTGGAACCAGGTGCCAAATTCAAAACAACCTTCCAGAATTAGCTGAAGAAGGATCCATTTGGCTACAACCAGAAGCAGTTTTGAACTAGTGGGAGCGTCGCCTACGTTAGAGAACCATCAAGGAAGTGCTAGTACAGTGGAAAGATATGACTCCAACAGATGCCACTTGGGAACCAGCTACCATTCTGCAGCAGTTTCCACATCTCAAGCCTTGAGGACAAGGCTGTTTTTAAGGGGGCGGACATGTTAAGGTCCTAACCTGCACATAGGTAGATCAATGTATTTGGATGTAATAAAGGTCAATATTAATAAGACCTTTCAATAAAATAGAATAAGGCGGATGTAAGAAGACCTAATAGAAGGTTCTGCTTCTAGAAGGATCTTCCTCTAGATGCTTCTCTTAATAGACACATTTAGTATAAATAAGGGTCAAGGGTATGAAAACCCTAGCTTGGAGATTATTGTAATAGAGTTCTGCTCAATAGGAGGTTTCCCCCTCGAAGAGGCCTGTGAACATTGCTATCTGAATCAAAGTGTTGTTTCTGCTGCTATTTCGTATATCATTTCTATGTATTGTGAAGATTATGCTGGATATTTTACTGTTATTCTGTCATTTCTAGCATTTCATTTCTATTCTGCATATTTAATATATCTGGTATCTTGCAAGATCCCCCTGCTAGGATTTGACCAAGAGTCACCTTGACAGTCAACCTAGAAATTCTCCCAAAATGGAAGAAAACACAAATCATGGTGTAAGTATTCCCACAATATAGAAATTGTAGTCAAGAAAATGAGGAGGTTCGATAGTCCCAAAGGGAAAAAAAAATTGACCATCTTCCATATGATGATGGAGGTTCTACTCAGGGTTCACATATTCTATCAGTGAAGAATCACAATCACGAGGGCTTGAGGATTTACAAACAACGATATCAAAGTCAAAATGAGACTCAAGACCATTCATACCAAGAAGGGGAAGCAAGGGCTCCCATTCCCCCATTGGATAAACCAATGGATCAATTGTTGAGACCAAGTCTCAAGAAGAAAAACATGAGTGAACAAGTTCTTTCTCAAGACAAACTGAACACCGAGGATAAGACACCACATAATTTACCTGTCGTGAGGTAGCGTCTACACGAATACTAGGAACATATAAAGGGGAATCCTGAACTAACATCAAATTAGGAGGGTTATTGTCAGACGCCACCTAGTTGATTGTGACAATTCTTCCATTGTGATGGAAATACATCACCCAGAAGATTGTAGACACCACAACATTCATAGCATATACATAATCATGCCCGAGAAGAATATTGAAATCTAATGGGCCTTGCACCACTATAACATCGACAAGGACAATATTCCCACCTAACATGATAGGTAACTGAGGAAGAACCTCCAAATATTCATTAATAGGTCTGTCAAAATCCAACAACTCATGTGATGCAAAAACAATCTTGAGAGAACCCAAAGCTTACTAATCCGAGGAGGATAAAATACTTGCAGAGGCTCCTTCGTTTAGAATACATCGATAAATGTTTTTTGAATAAAATTGAACCCTTATTTGAAAGGGTGCATAATAAGTAAGATGAGGTTCAACAAGTTCATTCCAATCAAAGGAAATCATCCTAGGACTTAGAGTGGGTGTGCTCGAAGTGAGCATAATTCCCCCTTGTTTTGAAAGTACTTGGAAATTCTAAGAACGTAGTCAGTAGACACATCACTCCCCATCATAAGAGTGGGATCAACAAAATGTTGCATCGGCATGACCACTTTGGTAGACTTAACACTCTCCAAGAGAAGAGTGGGATCAACCGAATATTGCATCAGTGTGGCCACTTTGGTAGACTCGACAACCTCCAAGAGAAGTGTGGGATCATCTGAATATTGGATTGGCACAACCACTTTCTCAAACACTGGATGAATGGTTTGCAAGAGAAAATGGTCTGAAGGTGCATCACCCACCAAAATGGGGGTGGGATTAGCCAAATATTTCATTGACATGACCACTTCATCAACCAAAGAATGAAAATATTGTGAGGAAACCTCAAAAGACTCAAAATTATAAGAGCTTGCAGATAGGGACCACAATCTTCGTGCCTCTAGAAAGCCAGGGAATAAATGAGTAAGGTGATCTCCCTTGCAAATATTACAAGGGAACTTAGGCTTACGCCCTATCCATCTAGGTTTTCCTACAAAATCAATGCCCCTATTATGACTAGCAGTCATTGGTTGCTTGTCCTCAACATGCCTCGTAGAGGATGTTGACATATCACTCGTATGACTCACATTAATGAGACGTGTGCCCCCAACATAACTTTCATTGGTTGGTTTCACATCTCCAACATGACTTGTAGAGGTTGGTGATGGGTTGATAACATGACTCACAGAAGCTACATACCTATCACCAATATGACTATCAATGACTGGACTTTTTCCCCCAACATGACTTGTAGGGGCTGGGTACCTGCCCCCAGCATGACTTGAAAAGGATGGGTGTTGGTATTCAACATGAATTTCATAGGTTGACGACCTATCTCCAACAGAGGTTGGTGATTTCTTCTTCCTATTCTTCCTCTTTCTATTTTGTTTAGACTTCTAGTTACTAGTAGTTATCCTTTCACCAGAGAAGGTAGAAGGAGGAGGAGAAGACTTTGTTGATGAAGGAACATTAACATGATGCCCATGACATAAGGTTCTTAACTGAGAAGCATCAATATCATTAGGGACATTTGGAATGGCACCCAACCAAATCAGTAATCCCACTTTCAACTTAGGAATGTACAAAGTGGCCATCAAAGGGACACCAACATTTCCAAAGAAAGGAAAATAACAAGAATCCCCTTGTGAAAGGGTTCCTTTATTGGTATCATCTATAAATTGGGCCATGAATATCTTATGCACATGTTCTTCCAGTGCGGGATCATTCAAGTCCGTAAAAGTCTCACACACTAGCTCTTGTGAACCAATGGTATAAAAGACAATGCCTATAAAGAGGCAGCTACATGTTTCTAAGCGAAAGACTAAAAAGACCTCACGACCAACAGAGTTGGAGGTCTACCACTTTAGGTCAGAGACCCAAAGAAATCACTGACTAAATCACTATGGAAAACTAGGGAACATAGAGCACACCACTAAGAAGAAACTCCTAAAAAGATACAAGCCAAACAAACGACCCTTTTGAATGCTTCCAACCCAGGGAGATGAAGTCTTGATTGACCAAAGCATTCACAAAGGAAAACGACTGGCCAAGAGAAGAAGTTACCCCGACCTCCAACCAATGGTCCCTACGGGTGTCAACCAGAGAATCCAGGGTCTGCCTTAGGTACCATGATACACCCCTTGCAGTCACTTGTGTGTCAACCTATATAATGGAAACTAGGTCACCAACTTGTAATCAACAACCAAGGGAGTACATTCAACATCCAAACGAGTGTATGGGCATGATAATTAAGCCCCAAGATCCTTCTGAGGCCTGAAATGCATCAGGGCCATAATCCCTCTTTGAGTACCTTGGACGGATCCAAGTGTCTCAGAGGTCTGACACAAGTCAAGCTAGTAATGCTACAAGATTCAACCCCATTACAAACTCTCCCAAATGCTTTGTTGGGATTAACAGTGGATATCTCCATCACCGTCCTCCACACAACCTTGTGTTTGAACCCTATGTTAAAGGAGCTTCCTGGATCAAGTAATTACAATATGGATTTTTCACACCCTAGCACAAACACCTAAGTTAAGTTTTGGTTGGCCTTGGAGAATTTACCTCTCCACACCTAATCTAAAGCCCTAGCCTAATCTATTGGTGAACCCTAGAAAAAGTGTTACTAATATATTTTAGATTAGCGTGTTCATTTTAAGGTCTTTTCTTACTCAAGGAATGGAAGTGCAACTTATGTTGTTTGAGACTCTTGTGAAAAAGAAACTAATTAGAACACTAGAAAAGACGACTTTACACTAATTCTACAAATGAAAAAGAGTTTCAAGAAAGAAAATGCTTGAACAATGCTTCAAACATAAAGATGCATTTTTTTCTCCTTTCCATGCAAAATGCACAATGAAACTTTGGCATGAAACAGTGCAAATAACCATGAAACTTTTTCAAATAAAAATGAAAAGCAAATGCAAAGAAAGAAAGGGACCTAACTAACATAAAAAAACTAGTATTTTTTTCTCCCGATCAAAGCAAAACTAACAAAAGATGCTAAAAGAAACTGCAGAATACATGATTCATTGCCATGAGGGGGAATTTGTTTTTAAAAGTGCAACTCATTTTTCTTAAAATGAAAGATAAAAATTAGCCAAAAATGCTTGAAAACACATAGAGACAAGAGGATTTCTTCTTTTATTTCATAAACAAACTGAGTCTGCAAACTATCTAAACCCCAAAAAACATAAGCTTCCGGAACTCAGGAAGACCTGGAAACCACAAGTTTCCATAAAGAAAAGCAAAATTATTTGAAAAATTCTCCAAAACCATAGAGACGGTAATATGCATGGACAACTTGTGTATGTACGTGTGTTGTATATAATTAACATCACATATGTATGCATGTTGTATAGAGAACGATGTACGTACACCTCTGTAAATTTTCAAAAAATAAAACGTTTGGACAGACAACTTGGGAAAAGGAAGTTGGTGGGAACCTTGAAGGTGACCATGGACCCAACCTGACTCAGAACACTCAAAAAACTCATAAAGAAATCAAAAATCAAATCTAACCAAAATCTCCCACTAATACCCTAGAGATATTCCCTAACAAAGTCACCAATTCTACGAGCGGGGAAAACCCCCCTATACTAGGTCGAGGTACAAGAAGAGCACTTACTTCTCTTAAAAGACAATTCTATTCCTAAGATGCCCAAAAACTATCTAAATGAAATGAAAAGAGAGAGGAGAGAAGGTCAATAGGTGTACCTTTTGTCCTTGCGGCTGGTGTATACCTCTTTCAACTTTGTAGCTTCCTTTATTGCGGGTCTCCTCCCAAATATGACCTGCAAAAACTTAGGAAAACAATGCTACAAAGTATACAATATCTACTCATCACTTTCAATATTCATACATAGACATAGATGCATTAATCAATTAAGAATAAAGACATAATGTATTGGGACATGAAAGAACTCTTTATTCAATACAAAGATCATAAAGATTACAACATTCTTTGGTGAACACTCATTGAACCAGGTCTGGGCTCCTCCATTGTTTCTCCAAGTGCATAATTCCCATCCTTGCCTCTCACAACCAACTGATCTATTGGGAAAATGGAAAGGTTTGTATAAGGAGAAAGGGTTGGAGGGGAATGTTGAGGCCAAATATCAGAAAGGGATGCAAAACTTGGGCTGAGAAGGGGAAGGGATTTTGGCAGAGTTTACTTGTTCTCTTTCTTTTTGTTGTAAATGATATCCCATGACCTATTTTTATATGATAAAAATATGGTTATTCAATTTAGGGATGGGATACAATGGTTAAAATGGTTGGGAAACCATCGATAGCCCGTAAACTCCACGGCGTTCCTTGCAATTATATATTTTTTGCAAATTTTGGAGGTAAACGCGGGTTGTCTAGCATGAAACTCTTGTATGTATGTGTGATAACTAGTATGCATCTCACGTGTGTATGCGAGATATACTTCAACAGGGCACGTACATGTTCGAAATTAATTTTTTTTAAAAAAGGAGCCTCAGCAGTAATTTGGCAAATTGTGTAAGTGGAAAGGCTAATGCCATGTATGCATAGGTAGGGATTTTTTGGAATATAACAATTGGTTATCTTGTTCCATACTTCAGTCCTTTGACTGGATAGCCTAAATTTGTTCTTGTATCGACTAGACCATCAACCTCCGAGTTGACTATTCCATCATTCTTTGTTTCACCTGGTCTTCTGAATGAATAGCCTTAAACTTCTGATCAACCTACTCTACTCAAACATAGTTAACATGTTTCTTGTCTACCCAAATGGGATTCCAAGACAATTGAAGTTGTTGGAGTTGATGTTAGTGATGCACCGTCCAAACGAAAAACTCAAAGTCAAAAGTAACATGCCAATGCTTCCCTAATGACTCATGTACTTGAAACTTTTGATCTTGTTTCCCACTCAAATGTTGAAGGGTGACCTGAATGAGAGTAGGCTATGCAGAAAAAATTTAATTCTTCATTGAAGAATCACACTAGGGACTTAGCTCCCGGATCACAAGGAAAGAAAATTGTGAAATATCGGTGGGTCTACAGGACCAAATTTACCTCTGAAGGTGTTTTTGAGAAACATAAAGTATGCCTATTTGCAAATGGATTCTCTTAACAATAAAGCATTGACTACACTCAGACCTTTTTTTCTGTGACAAAGATGAACTTTGTTCGATTGATTCTTTCCCTTGTTGCTCATTTTGGATGGAAAATCCATCAAATGGATGTGAAGAGCGCCTTTCTTCATGGAGACATGTTTGAATAATTTTTCATGGAATAGCCACCTGGATTTGTGATAGATTCTAACTTATTTTCTTAACTCAAGAAGTCTCTCTAAGGTTTGAAGAAGGCTCCTTGAGATTGGTATGCTAAGATTGACATTTACTTTCTTTGACTTGGTTTCAAAAACTGTGAAATTGGTCACAATATTTATGTACTCCATACCAATGGAGAAACCTTGATTGTTGTTGTATATGTAGATGATTTATTCGTTAATGGAAATAACAATTTTCTCATCCTTAGCTTGAAGAAACAACTTGTTGACTCCTTTAACATGACAGATCTTTGTACATTCTAGATTTGATAATTATTTGCTTATGATTTTCCACAAATTATTGTTACCATAAAATAATTACACACTGGAACTATCAATGAACCAAAACAGTGGAAACATTAAAGGATCAAACACCATGCACAAGAGACACAAGATTTATCCTGTGAAAACCCTTTTACGGTAAAAAACCCAACCAACTTTTCTCTAGAATAATGTTCAATCCAAATTCAAAAAATACATCACCATTAAACCCAACACATAGATGAATTTTTTACAATAGGAGAGAACTGCATCTCTAGTAAGACAAATCCAAATCCAAGATGATAAAATGCTACTAATATGACCACGAACCACTACAGTAAAATTTCTCCAATGCTAACATACCTATTAGGGATAGAGTGCACCTTCTCTAGTTGATAGAATCCCCAAAATATCACCTTGGCACCTATTGTTGCAACTCGTGTGTCCTTCTTCAAGGCTGACAAAATTCTTATGAAGAGAAGTTGTGTTTTTTTTTCCAAATGAAGCGCTTAACCTCTTATTTATACTAGTTCCAAAACCTTAATTAATCTTCCAGGGCCGACTTGTAATTTTTATTTTAATAATTGTTTTCTTCAATAATTCAATGGGTCCAACTTATTCATTTGTCTTCTAGGGTTTTTTGTAATGGTTTCTTGTATTTTCTTATGGAGAATGATCACCTGAAGTTGTGAAAATTTAGCAGTCCCTCTCAATGAGGGAGACATTCTCCATACTTGGATTTCTTTTTTCATAGAAAAGTTTCTTTATGAACCATATTGATGTGTGTTGGCCCTTTACCAAGTTTTGAAGATCCTTGGTCATGTTTGACCTATTTTTGGGACTTCGACAGGATATCAAAGGCAGAGCGCAAGATGAAGCAGAGATCGTGGGATCTCGACCCCTTTTTAAGGGTTTTTGGGTTATGTAATGGGTATGGGGATGTCGACCCATGGGTTCACCCATGCTTAGGCCTATTTTGTAATGTATAAATAGAAATCTAGGTGATGTAAGTAGTGACCAGTGGCTGAGTGTGTTAGGACCACACAATGTACCTTTTTCCCTATACTTTTTGCCACTATCATACTCTTGATCACCTATATTTAGACTCATACTATCACTTTATCTGATCATCCCAAAGGTATACAATGTCCCTTCTCATTACTATATGTTTAATCTATTTTGCATAATATTTTACATTATTCTCGTACTTGACCATTGATTAGAAATGCATAAGTGTTCAAAACTGCAGATTAGCATTTGAGGCCTATTGCTGAAACATAGAATTGTCCAAGGTCGCTGTTGCTGAAACACAGAACTGATGCTGAAACACGAAGCTGCTATACAGTCCGAGGTCGCAGATGCTGAAACACGGAGTTGTTACACAGTCCAGAGTTGTAGATGCTGAAACACAGAGGAGACCGCCAGAACCAACGATGCCGAAACACAAAGGAAGTCTTTACAGTCAGCGGTCAACAAGCACCAACCGTCGCTCCTACATAAGAAGCCGACACAGTCAAGAGTGCAATTCACGTGGCTGAAATAGCCCATGAATTGCGATGTTGAAACCGCATCGACAGCTACGAGAAGAAGCTGTTACTCCAGTCATAACAACAATACCTCATCCAGCTCCTGTAATAGCATTTCTGTTGCATGAGACTAGGAAATCCTGTTCTGGTTTAGAAAGAAGATCCGACTAAAGATAGAACTCAGATACACATTGTAATTTTTGATCAATTGTATCGAAGGGATTTCCTCTTTAAATAAGGGGAAATCATCATTCGAGGAATCCAAGTTTTATGTATTGAAAAGCTTTAGAGAGAGGAACGTGCTTCATTTTTCAGACTATAATGTGATATTTTGATAGATGAATAAAAGACTGTTTTGAGTATCCGTCTCTAGCTTTCTCATTTCATGGGAATCTTGTGAGAAGGGAGGGCCCACCTTCATCACAAGATTCACCCATTAGCTTTAGAAGTGTGTTAGTATAATCTCTGTTTATGCTTTGGTTAACTTTTGTTTGCTGAAACACTATTTTTAATGAATTCCGCTTTGCTGAAACACTACTGACTCTATCTTAGTTTATTGAATGAAATTCGTAATTCTTTTTATTAGTAATCTTGTGTGATGATTTTATGAGGCTAGCCAGAGACTGGGTTAAGGGTTCCTACTCAGGAAGGAAGGGATCAGAACATCATGTTCTCTGTAGATTTCATTTACTTCTGCAAGCGTGCTAGCCAGAGACGGGGTTAAGGGTTCTTGCTCAGACAGGAAGGGATCAGAACATCCTGTTCTCTGTAGATTTCATTTACTTCTGCAAATGTGCTAACCAGAGACTGGGTTAAGGGTTCTTGCTCAGACAGGAAGGGATCGGAACATCCTGTTCTCTGTAGGTTTCATTTACTTCTACAAGTGTGCTAGCCAGAGACTGGGTTAAGGGTTCCTGCTCAGACATGAAGGGATCAAAACATATTGTTCTCTGTAGATTTCATTTACTTCTGCAAGTGTGCTAGCCAGAGACTGGGTTAAGGGTTCCTGCTCAGAAAGGAAGGAATCAGAATATACTGTCCTTTGTAGATTTCCATTATTCCTGCAAGTGTGCTAGCCAGAGACTGGGTTAAGGGTCCCTGCTCAGAAAGGAATGGATCAGACCATCCTATTCTCTGTAAATCACAATTTCACAAGTGTGCTAAACAGAAATAGGGTTTAAGGTTCCTGCTTAGAAAGGAAGGAACTAGATGGCCCTGTTCTCTGCTAGATAAAGTTAACTTTTCTGCATTACTGTTTTCATGAAAGAGTGTTAGTATTGAAGTCTCTGTTTGAGAGTAAGGGTCCTATTCTCTGGTTGCAGAATAGTTGTTCTTTCCTATTGCATGTGTTATTTTAATGTAATCCAGGATTCTTAGATTAATCTTTAAGATCTACAATAGGTAGGTTTCTTTCCTGTGATTTAAATCAAAACTTCAGTACATTCAAGACAAGTGTGATTAGTATAAGTTTCTTTACTGCAACACTAAGCTACTTTTGGAATTGAGCATATATAGTGCATGGTTATCTTTGAAATAAAAAGACTTCCCTGGGTTGATAATTTATGTATCACTTGATTGTTTGAATAAATTAAGCAATTATAGTGACCAACATAGTGCTAGTACTCTCTATGTGCAAGAAAATGTGATAAAGACTTGCAGAGCTAAGTGCAAGTCATTTGTAGTGCTTTGTGCACAGACTATGTAAGGATCTGTGCCTAGATCTACTTGGGGAAGGAGGATCTAGAGAAGTGCGTATAGATCTCCTGTCCTATGCAGAGTAGTGTCCTGATGCTTTGTGCCTATAAGAAGCTTGGAAAAAGATAATAAAGAGAATAAGAGTTGGTGGATGTAGCCCTGAGGTGGGGGTGAACCACGTAGATCTTGTGTTATGGTTGCTTTGTGCAATGTATTGATGTGTTTATGTGTTTACTTATTTAGATGCTTTGATATAGATGAATGAAATATATATTTGTTGATGCTACATGCTTAATAATATGGATGAATGCTAGATTTGACCTATGTGGATGTGCTTAGTGATTGAACATACTTGATATGGTTGAATACTGCGATGCTCTGTACTTAGGGTTTTTTCTACGAAGTAAATACTGGATTAATAATGATGAACTGTAATTGCTAAGTGCTTTGATAAGGTATTATAATCACAGTTTTGTGTCCCAGCTAAGGTTGTAGACATCTGATTACTGCAACCACCCCTGCCTCTACCTCGGGTGAGACTTCATCTGCTTCGCAGGTTTTGCCAAAAGGGCCGACAGTTAGGGTTTTGTTGGTGTGACCTTGAGCATTGAACTCTGGGTCTACCCCTGTGCCAACAAATGGTTCTGTTACCAGGACCTGAAACTGTGATTGTTGGAAATTGAGGAAGAAGAAGCTTTGTGCGAAGATCTGACCTGAAACTATGATTGATGGGAACTGAGGAAGAACAAGCTTTGTGAAAATATCTGACCTGAAATTGTGATTACTGGGAACTAAGGAAAAAAAATAAAGCTCTGTGCATAGATATTTTTCTTGACTTGCAAATCTTTGTGCTAAGGAAGGAGGTAGATTTGAAGAAAAGAGGTAAGATATGAATGCTTTGTGCTCTAATAGAGGTAAGAATAGTGAAAAGTTTTAGATCTAGAAGCTTTGTGCTCCACCGAAAGTAAGATAAGTGGAAATTTTTGTTTCAAGAATATGGATCCAGGTATGTTTGATAAATTTTGTCCTAGACTAAAAACTAGGGCGCAGCTAGAAGAAAGAAGATTTGATATGAGTAGATTTGATAAGAATAGTGAAAGATATGTTATTCCTATGCATAGAAAGAATGTTTGGACTAATAAATGGATGCAGGACCCTAGAAAGAATTTTTTGCAGGTTATCTACCATGATCCTAGTGTGCAGTACAAAAAAGGATGGGGATCATTTAAGAGAAAGAGAGGATTAAATATTTGTTACAGTTGCATAAGACTGAGACATATTGCTAAGGAATTCCCTGGTAGAAGACCTAGTTGTCTTTGTTGTAAATCTACGGATCACTAAGTTTTGGATTGTTCTAGAATGATTGTTAAGATTGAAAGAATGAATATGGAACAAGTAGACTCTGAGAAAGGTCAAGAAACTGAGACCATGGTAGAACCCAATAAGGAATCAAAGAATGTACTGTTACAAATGAAAGAATCCTTGAATGAACATAGAGATACTAATCTATCAGAGTCTTAAAAGAGAAAGAGAAAAGAGAAGTAAGAATTGGAGATTTTGACATTGACTGTATTCTGGATGAGGAAACACAGGTGAATATCATGAAAGAAAGAACTTGGGAAATTTTAGGAAAGCCTGCTATGATTCCTTCATTAGGAGGAATATGATTATTTAGAGGAAAATTGATAACCTTATGTGGAAGACTTACCTAGATATCTATGAATTCTCATGGAACTTTGACAGAAGAAGATTTTGAGGTTGTTAAATTTATTGAGAAAAATGACCCATTTGCTATGTTACTAGGAAAACCTTGGATCGAAAAGGATGAGGCCAGAAGGAAAGAAGAAGAAGTCTTAGAGTAGCAAAAGCAAGAATTGAAATATTTCATGACTAGGAGGATCACACACTTGATTGAAGAACAGGAGAAAACATTGAAGCTATTTAGAACTATGTATGTCGAAGTTAAAAGAACATAGGAAGAATCACAAGAGACTGAGACACCTGCCCTAGATAGAGAAGAAGTATTTCCCCTGAATCCTAGGAAAGAATATCAACAACACGAAGTTACTATGCTAAGAGGATATAAGAATAAGAATGGAAAGAGTGGTAATGAGGCAAAGATCACTGGGAAAAAGGCTAGAAATCTCAGTAAGAAGAGAGAAAAGATCGAAACATTACAGAAGATTCCATAGGAAACTTCGCAGAAGGAAAATTTGCAAAACTGGAACTTCATCAGGATAGCAAAACAAAGCCACATGGTACTTTGCCATGGCAAAGCAATATAGCCATTGAAATCATTATAACCATTATATTGATGCCACGAATGGGTAGAACAACAGTTATGGCCAGAAATCTTGCCATCAGACCATTGGGACCGCACTGTAATGTACATAACTGAATTAATAAAGGTCTCTTGTCCATTGGAAATATATGTTACATTGTTGTCTACTTATTCCGTCGAATGTTGCACCGAGAACACTTTTTCAAATTGTATTAGAGAGAACTCATTGCTACCGCGCTATGATTAGTAAGATCAACACCAGTTCTATTTTTTTGCACACTCATTCATCCATCCGATCTAAGTGTGTATGTCGAACGAGCTCAACGCCATGGATAAAAATCGTTGAAGAATTTCTCATCAATCTCATGGCCGAGAAGGTAACATCTGCAAGTATTCAAGCATCCTCTACGAGAAGAGTACAAGCCTCTCCATCAACTGCTCGTGGATCCGGGCCATCCTGAGTCATCACAGAAAAGAGAACCAAGCACAGAGATGAACTAGCCAATGCGAATCTAATCCTAACCATCTTACCTAACTACATCCCGCCCCTGGACGGTGTGGTGAGTCGTGATAGTGTGCCAAGAGATTTTGACTACACCATGGTTACTGCGTAGCTCCTGAAGGGGATACATTCAATTAGAGCGCAACAAGACAAGATCGCAATGTTGAAGTTCAATGACTTCAATCTAGGAGACTATAAGAACCATAGTATGTTCACCCTGTATAAATACTTGACCGGGATGAAGGGGAAGAACTCAAAAATAATCCCCCAGTTGTGGACGATGAACCTCGCACAGTCCACCCTTTTGAACATAATGAATATCTCACATTTCATACGACACTAGGAGGTCAACACTTGTGTTAAGATCCTACTCTCATGTTACCATGCCAGCTACTTATGGCTAGACCTATGTGTCACAGTCGATCTGACATTGATCGATAGGATCATCGGATTGAGTATGCAAGGACCTAACCCGCAAGACTTCTATCCAAGGAAGGCCACAGATTGTGCATTAGGACAGAAGATCAAGGATACCTATGACGATGTTGAGAAGGGGACGCGATGCTACAAGGTAGCTTCCATCCTGAATGATGCAGTGCACCTAGAATGCCAATTAAATGTAGTAAAGCTAGTAAGGAAGAATAGACTCACATAGGTCATAGGGTTTGTCGTTGACCTCGTGGGGAAATGTGTAGAAGGCCTATAGATGAACTGGGTGAAGTACCTAGTCAACTAGTTGGAGTTAGACTGTCGCGAAGCTCAAGATCAGGGCTATGAGTTCCACTTTAGCTGGCTCTTGATCCTAATCACGTTTATTTCTTGGGAGATGTCGGAAGGTACGACCTTCCCAGACATTGAGCCATTCGAGCCGCTCACTGTGAAGTTCACCATGCTCTGGTACTCGAGCGATATGGGAAAACAGTGGCAGTCAAATGAATTTTTTCATACGTATTATCTCCAGTTGAGGAGGGTTATCGAAGCATAACCTCACATGACTCTGAACACCCTACTACGGTTCCAACCCCTCATGAAGTTCCACTAAAATTAACACTTCATCTATATCATTGTGCAAGCAGATGAGCATAAGGATGAGATTCATTTGTACTACAAGCTCACAGAAGAGGACCTCGAGGAGATAACTAAGGATTGGTTAGCAAAACTTCTTATCCCCACTAATCCTATAGAGATGTCTGACCCTAAGCTTAACAACTAGGAGACCACTCAAAAAGAACATGACACACCCGGACCTAGCAGAAGGAAGAAGACCGCAGAAGTCCAAGACTGAAGAAGCGCATCAGAAAAAATTGCTTCAATACCACCTAGCTGAGGGGGTGATGACAAAGTATAAGAGATAAATGGAAAATAAGATGAGAAGAAGCAAGGCAAAGTAACATCGCCTAGAGATGGGGCTGATCCCTTGAAAAAGAGGAAGGTGTCTCCCACAAAACCCTCTTCCCGGAGGAAATCCAGAGCCACCTTGACTAATATGTAGACTTTGCTCACTATCGATGACTTTGACTTCATCATCGCAGCTGTAAATGATGCCTCGTAGGAAATCTTGGAGAAAAAAGAAGCCAAGAAGGAGGAGATGTATGATGGAATCGAGGTCGAACTCTGAGGGGTACATCAGGCCCTTCAGTCCAGTCACAGAGTTTCCACAGCACCCTTGTCGTCGAAAGAACCATATTTGGGAGATGAGCCAACACAACTCCGCAAACTAGTCGATGCGACTGAAGCTTGCCTTCGTCATGCACATGAAGAAATAGAACAATCCACCCAAGCCTTGAAGTAAGTGCAAGAAGTAATCGTAGAACAACGTCGAGTTGCAGAGTAGGAGAAGGTTGTTCTCTAGACAATGTTTGAAGAGGAGAAACCACATATTCAACTCGAAGTAAAAGAAGTAGTCAACAGATCACTTCGCTCTATGAAAGGTTTAGAGCCAAAGGTAGAAGAATGAGTCGAACATCAAGAGGGATCAAAGAGAAGCAACTACTCGAAGTGCAGTTGAGAGAATAAAGGCCCTTTCCATGGAATGTAAGCAACTAAGTGATCGTAGTGCCCAGACTTATAAGTAACTCACTAAGAATCTAGAATGGAAGGCACTTGCGTCATAGCTCCAGGAAGCGAAGCAACAAGAAGAAACAATATAGGCACAGTTGAAGCCCCTATCAGTTGTTGAAAGGATGAAGTGATACCAAGAGCATCTCACTACTCAATAGCAGGTCTACACCATTCAGAGAAGAGTCATGGAAGTGACTCAGAGGCTCCAAACTATACAAGATGAGGCTTGCCAACTGTTCTCAAATATCAAAGGACAAGGAGCATAACTGGAGCAAGTCATCACTGCAGCTGAACAATGCCTAGAGGGACCTGTCAATGAAGAAATCATCCAAAAGTTTGTTGAATAAGAGGCCATGGTACAATAAGAAGTTGAGGAAGCTCGAGCCAAGATCGAGACTTTTGAGGTAGAATTACCCATATCAGAGTAACTTGGGATGAGTCACAGGTGAGTGTTGGGGGCTTGTTGGCCCTTGACCAAGTTTTGAATATACTTGGTCATGTTTGACCTATTTTTGGGACTTTGACAGGCTATCAAAGGTAGAGCGCAAGATGAAGTAGAGATCGTGGGATCTCAACCCCTGTTTAGGGATTTTTGGGTTTTTGGGTTATGTAACGGGTATAGGGGTGTCAGCCCATGGGTTTACCCATACTTAGGCCTATTTTTTAATGTATAAATAGAAATCTAGGTGTTGTAAGTAGTGACCAGTGGCTAAGTGCTACTACTAGCTATGTGCAAGAAGATGTGATCAAGACTTGCAGAGGTAAGTGCAAGTCATCTGTAGTTCTTTGTGTGTAGACTGTGTAAGGCTCTATGCCTATATCTACTTGGGGAAGGAGTATCTGGCGAAGTGTGAGTAGATCTCTTGTCCTATGTGGAGTAGTGTGTTGATGCTTTGTGCCTGTAAGAAGCTTGAGAGAAGATAATAAAGAGAAGAAGAGTTGGTGGACATAGCCCCATGGTGGGGGTGAACCACGTATATCTTGTGTTATGGTTTCTTTGTTCAATGTATTGATGTGTTTATGTGTTTACTTGTTTAGATTCTTTGATATAGATGAATGATAGATATATCTATTGATGCTACGTTCTTAATAATATGGATGAATGCTAGATCTGACCTATGTGGACGTGCTTAGTGCTTTAACATACTAGATCTGGTTGAATACTGCGATGCTCTGTACTTAGGGTTTTGTCTACGAAGTAAATACTGAATTAATACTATTGAATTGTAATTGCTAAGTGTTTGATAAGGTGTTATAATCACAAATATGTGTCTCAGCTAAGGTTGCAGACATCTGATTCCTGCAACCACCCCTGCCTCTATCTCAAGTGAGACTTCATCTGCTTCACAGGTGTTACCGAAAGAAACGGTAGTTAGGGTTTTGTTGGTGTGCTCTTGAGCATTGAACCCTGGGTCTGCCCCTGTGCCAACAATGTGCCATCTCTACACATTCATTCCTTCCCCGAATATCCATGTGATGGCATCATGATTCCATCTTCTCCTCGATAGGAGAAATACTATACCTAGTCCATTCACAACTAGCAAGGCCCCTATGAATGAATGAATCATTTACCCTTGGTCATATCAATACTATCATAGCCCCGTGCATGACCAATCTAGGAAAAACATTTCCTGATGTTATGGGTCATTCACTACTAGCAGAGCCCTGTAAGTGAATGAATCACTTACCCTTGGTCATATCAGTAATATTGTAGCCCCGTGCATGACCTATCTGTGAAAATTTATACCTGACGCAATGGGATATTCACTACTAGAAAATCCCCATAAGTGAATGATTCATTCTCCTTTGGTCATATCAACACTAGCATAGCCTTGTGAATGACCAATATGGGAGAAAATTTTCCCAATGCTATTGCATGGATAAAATCAACATACGTGGGCCATTCACCACTTGAAGAGCTTCGTGAGTGAATGAATCATTCTCACTTTGGTCATTTCATCACTAGAATAGCCCCATGCATGACCAATCTGGGAGAATGTCTACCCAATGTTGAAATTTAAATACTCGTCACTAGCCAAATAAACATGGATAATATTGTGCATCATCCTCCTCATTCAAGTCAGCATGGCCACTCTAGGAGGATATCTTGTATTCTGCTCATCTGTGGATAAGTACTGGAGCTTCACTACTCCCTTCTGTACCATGTCTGGGATGAATTCCTACAATAAGATTATGAATTTTCACCACTTCATGACTTGTGATGTTGGTTGTGACATACTATGTCTCTGTTGTACTGAGTGCTACAAAATCCTTCTTCCAGCTTATCCTTGAAATTGTGACTGATTCCAAGATGAAGCATCACCCTGAGGTGTTCAATATTTCTACTACACTCCCTACTCAATCAGAAGTATGTATATCTATGTAGCCTCACTTCATCACTTGAGAAAACAAATATCCAATTGTACCATGCTTCACTTCCACCCACTAGAATTTCCTTGCATTCAACCAAATACTGGCTCAGGGTGCTCACTGCAAAGAAAATATATGGCCTAGCATTAAAAAGGCACATCGAATATCCAATCTACTACTTTTACATCATGGGATCCACCAAATCTGAATCAGAATTAGAATCACTCAACTTCTTCAAATTTGTCTCCATGGACTTGCATTCCATCATATTGAACCTCATCAGTATCCCCTAACTGAGGAAGATCTCATCTGATCTCTGCAACACCTCCAATCCCATAGTACATCTGGCTAATATCCTTTATCTCAAAATTTGAGGTCAACTCCCTCTTACATTAAACAAAGACCTATTATTCTCTCATGAGGAACAAATCATCGACAAATATCAAATAATCATCATCAACAACCTTGTAGAAAAGGTTTGGATCTACATCATCCCCAATCTTATCAAGTATCCATTGATCATGGGGTACCATGCTCTAGGTGTCTACAAGGCTTACTTCAATATGCAAACATGAGGCTCCTTCTCATGTATCACAAAGCCTTGAGTTTGTTCTATGTATAGGAACACATTATTCACATTCATCTAATATGATCTCCATCTATCACTGAAGAAAGAATAATGATAGTCATAATGACTGGATAAAATGTCTTTCTCGAATATCTTTTCTCCATCTGGATTTAATACCACCTCCCTCTCTAGGAGTGTCTTTTACATATGCTAGAGCTACTTCCACATATTTTCATTCTACATTACATGTTGGTACCATCTCTATACTCCAATATGACTGATTGGATATGTCCATAGTCATTGGAACTATCTTTGCCATCTGGTATGGTTCCATTTTTGGAAGGCATATTTCTTCTAGAAACTTAATTCCTCTGAATATCACGTCTAATAATGTCACTCCATGATATTGTTCTGGAAGGTATTTCCATCCACATATAATCAAAATGTTTTCCTTTACTGGTCATCTAAATCTCTTCTTGAGCCAAGTGACTCCCTCTGAGTCTTCACAACCTTGATAAATGAAGAGAAGTATGGGCTCACGTACTAGCGATAATGGACCTTCTACAAAATAAGGGTTCTCATACCAGGCATAATGACTCTTCTATAAAATATAAATATGGCCTCTGAAATCAAGGATAATAACCAAAAATAAAATATAACTATGGCCTCTCATATCAGGGCTAATAACCAATATAAAATAAAATAAAAAATATTATCTAGGATAAGAAGTAGAGAAGGAAACCTTCAAAAGATATACTCCTTCCGGAGTTCATCTTCCACCTTTATATTCTTTTGTGGTGGACTCTCATCAACACCAGTTTTTTATGCATGTTGCTCCTCCTTCCTGTTCTTCTCAAGACAATTGGAAGCATAGTGTCCAAATGTAGAACAATTCCAACACTTGATCCTTGACAAATATTTCTTCTTATGTTCATGAGATGGAGTTGATCTTCTACCTATATTCTTCATTCCAAGGTTTCTCTTTCCTTTTCATTTTCTTGCATGGGATACAAGAGCTTGTGTTCCTTCATCCCGAGGTCCCTACGAGCTATCTCTAGATAATTTCTTGGATTCTTATTGGACACAATCATCCCATAGATATTAATACTTGGGAAATTTTGCTCATCCAAAAAGGCTTTGAATAAATGGTTCCCATGAATCTGGAAACCCATTAAGAACTATAGAGGTAAGTTCTGAGTCTACAAAATATTCTTTGATTTCTTTAGTTGATATATTGTTTGAGACACCTTCATGAAGAAGGTAGCAATTGTATCTTCCTTGGTCATCTTGATACATCGGAGTTGATTTATCAAGGCCATATTTCGGTTAACATTATTTATTTCGAATAATCCTACCAAAGTGTCGCACATCTCTTTGGCAGTTTTTAGTTCAACGATGTGGGGAATCATGTGACTCCTCACAATATCTGACAATAATATTTCGCCTTTATCTTGTTTCTTCTTGTATTCAAATTTCTCTTTTTCACCTTCAAGTTCTATAATTTTCTCCTTGACATAGTTCTGAAGATCATGTTCATCTAGAAGTAGCATAAGCCTCATCTTCCAGGATCTAAAGTTTGAAACTCCTTATAGTCTATCTTCTGGTAATATGGTAGGTTCCATTGAAGGAAAATTTACAATTTCAAATCTAGGGTTAAGAACAATACCTTGCTAGATTTCAAACCAAGTGTCAATGAGATATGCTTGGTCTACTTAGTCAAAACATATCTTTCTATAGAAAAATTGGAACCCTTATCAAGATGATGTAGCACCCAAATAGTAATCAGAAGTCCTTGGACTACTTCAGAAAACCCCACACAAGGGTGTGGTTTAATTACTTCAACCTATTGTTAGGAGCCTAGATAGGAAGGTGGTTGCTTTTAATATCCTAAACAAGGGTTGTAGATGCCTTTTCTTAGGACTCATAATTCTCGAATTTGTTTTGGAAGGGGACGTGATTTATGGTTAGGCCCTCTTTATAATTCCGTGGAAGCCCTTAAAAATGAACCTTTTCATCTTATAAAAAATCCTCACTTTATTCTTATGGTGTCCTTTGACAAATTTGATCAGAAGATTATGCAATGATGGTTTTAAACCTCTGAAACCATGTTGATGTTTTGCTAATTCCAGATCTCATAATTATTTAATTATGATTTTCCACAGATTATTGTTACCATAAAATAATTACACACCGTAACTATAAACAAACCAAAACAATGGAAACATTAGATGATCAAACACCATGCACAAGAGACACAATATTAATCCTGAGAAAACCCTTTTATGGAAAAAAAAAACCAGCCAACTTTTCTCTAGAAGAATATTCAATCCAAATTCACAAAATAAATCACCATTAAACCCAACACATAGATGGATCTGTTGCAATAGAAGAGAATTGCAGCTACAATAAGACAAATCCCAATCTAAGATGATAAACGGCTACTCATAATATTGTGCACTGTTGCAGTAGAGTTTCTCCAATGTTGGTGCACCTATTAGGGATAGAGTGCACCTTATCTAGTATATATAACTGCCAAAATATCACTTTGGCACCTATTGTTGCAACTATTGTGTCCTTCTTCAAGGATGGTGAACTTCTTATGAAGAGAGGTTGTGTTTTTTTCCAAATGAGGCGCCTAGCCTCTTATTTATACTAGTTTCAACACTTTAATTAATCTGTCAGTGTTGACTTGTAATTTTTCTTTTAATAATTTGTTTCCTCAATAATTCAATGGGGTCAACTTCTTCATTTTTCTTCTAGGGTTTTCTGTAATGGTTTCTTGTATTTTCTTATGGAGAATGATTGCCCAAAGTTGCAAAACTTCAACATTAAAGTATTACCACTATGTGATTACTTTTTCATTTCTTAGTATAAATATGTGGTGGATCTATTGAATCATTTTAATATGGTTGATTGCAAACCTTGTGCTATTCCTTTTCAATCTAGAGTAAGTCTTACAAAAACTTGTCAAACACCTGTAGTCGATGCTACTCTTTATCAACAACTAGTTGACAGTCTTATTTATCTTACTCATAGTCAACCTGAAATTTCCTTTACTTTTAGTGTGGTTCCTCGATTTATGTAGGACCCTAAATAAATCCACTGGAAAGTAGTAAAACAAATTATTCTTTATCTTAGGGATACCACTCATTTTTGTATCAATTATTGTTGAATTTCAGATTCGTTGGTCGGCTTCATTGACTCTGAAAGGGCTACTGACAGTGATGATCATAAGTAGACTTTTAACTATGTGTTTTGTTATAGCATTGTATCATTGGTGTAGTAGTTCAAGAAAAATAAGGTAGTATCTTTGTTGACTATGGAAGAAAAGTATCATGGTGTTGTTCAAGAAAGTACTGAATAAATACAGATCCACCAAATTTTGGGAGAACTTGTCCTTCCTATTCATACATCAATATAAATCTATTGTGATAACCATAGTGCTATAAAAGTTGTTGACAATATTGTTTCCCACAGTAAGATGAAGCATGTTGAGCTCCATGCTCATTATTTGAGATAGTTGGTTCATGAGAATATTGTCTCTCTTGAATATTGCAGAACAGATGATCAAGTTTCTAATATCTTCACCAAAACTTTAGCTAAATCCATATTTATCAAGATTTGCATGATGCTCGGGATTCACTAAGCTGCAATTATGGGGGGGTGTCATAATAGCGTAATTTCACCTCCCGAATATCCAGAGACGTGTGTTGATGGGGGGGTGTTGGAACATCAATAATTGATGTTTCATCACACATATCCTAGGTTCTTTCAGTCGAGCAATCGACCTACATTTGTATACAGTTGGTCGAACGATCAACCAACACATTACACCAGATAGTTGAGTAGTCAACATGCTTGTCATTCAGATAGTTGAAAAATAGTCAAAGATAGTCGGTTGGTGGATCGAAAAGCCCAAAAATAAACTACGATTTGGACACATAAAGAGTTGAGTCGAGCATCCTTTTTGAGTTGACTTGACAATGCAAATTTTGAGTCAACTCTAACAACTGATGGTTACATGTGGAAAAGATATTTCGGATTCTATGGAAGTTGGTTAGAAATTGAGGCTATAAATAGCATATGCCTTGGGTCATTATTAGCATATCGATCAAGTGATCATTATGATCAAGATATCAAATATGTATTGTTATGTTCTGATCATAGTGCACTATGCTTAAGTGTTGTAATGGTTTCTTTAGACACTACCCTTTATCATCGAATTTTGTTTTCCTCTTTGATTATCTACAGTACTATGCTTTATGTTTTCCTATCATGTTCCACCCTATTCCTCAACACAAAATATAAATAATTAGAATCACTATCTAATGGGAAAGGAGACCATCATCCACATACATCATCAACTACTATAGTATTTGCAGGCCTAAAGTAAGCTACAACAAACCAGACATTACAAGTGGATGGGGTGATTACAAAAATTTCATCTACTCATCAAGTATAATAAGGGAAACACAAATAGGTTGTAAGACATGACTTCAAGGCCTCCCACATCCAATATTACATCTTTGGGAACTCTGATGCACATGGATCCTTTTACCCATGATGCATATAGAGAGGAATACAAAGAAGATGATGACTTCAAGGAGGTGTTTCAATAGTTATAGGGCCAAATTCATATAGAAGAAGGTGATGGAAAGGTTGACTATAATTTATAGAATGGGTTACTCTACAAGATCGACAAGCTCCATGTCCCTAACAGAGAATGACTACAATATATCAAAGAGGCTCACACCTCCAATGTTGTAGGAAATTTTGGTGTTGGGAAGAGCGTTACATGTGTTGGCTCAAAATGAAAGAATATGTATTATGGTTATGAGAGGATGTATACTTTGTTGTTCCAACAAACCCAATAACAAGGAAAGAGTATAGGGTTATGGTAACAAGATCAAGTCTCTGTAGTATGGATCTTTCAAGATATTAGAGAAGGTGGGAGATAACACCTACATACTCAATATACCACCATACATGCACAATCACTCAGTAATGAATGTGGAGAATCTAAAAATCTATGGTCCTTCCGTGTTGGATCGGGAGGAGGAGAAGGTCATACATTTTATATATGACTTAGCACTAGATGCTCACTTAGAGTTGGAAGATGACATAGGTTTGTAGAAGCAGTCCAAAACTGGAAGACAAGGGACACTTGACCTTTGTTAGATTGGGTTGAAATGACAACTTCTAGGCAAACAAAAGTGTTAATGCAGGGAGACGTTAGAGGAAACATTTCCTCACCTCATTCAATGAAGCTTTTGGGGACCAAAATCCTCCCTGAATGGGGAGGTATGATCTATATTAGATAATTATATTATTTTCCATCTATATTTATTATTTTAGAGAGGAAAAAATTGGAGGAATCATCTTGTAGGGTCATTTTAATGGCAAGTCCTGATTTGGAAAATTGGGGTTTGAAACCTTCCAGATCCATTTTGAGGAATTAAATGGAATTTTTTGGGGTCAAAAATTTCCTGGCTTTATATAGGTCCCCTTGAAATTGTTTTACACATTGATACCTTTCCAATGGTGCAAAAATCATGTCAATCATATCTTGTGTGAAATATTTATTCCTCCCACAAGATGACCTACAATGTTTACCACCATGGTGTGAGTGTATGCCATATAAACCTCATTACTCAAACATATGGGGTTATCCACAAATGGACTTTCAAGAATATTCTAGAAGGTCCAAAACCTTATATCAATTGAGGGTTAAGGAAGTCAAAACCCTACCCCTAGATGGATATCATGCAATGTTAAATAATGAGCCACTAGGAGGAGAAGGGGTTCCATTCTTTCGCATTGTATTTGTTACATAGTTGAGAATATAACATAGGAGTGCTATTTTGAGAGCATAGTAGTGGAGGAGAGACTCAGTAGCATCCATACAGTCCACAGTGTCAAAGACAACTCCACAGGGAGTGCCTTTTTCTTTGTACTTGCATTTGAAGAAAAGAGAGCATAGCGACCTCACCTTCTAGTTGGGTTTTCTCTTGTATTGGGTTTCCCATGTTATAAGTTGTGTTTGTTTGTGGATGGTGTGTGAAATTTTTGTTTCTATTATCTATTTTTTGCATTGCATCTATTGCATACATTTTAAGTAGAAACCCAATAATTAAAGAATCTAATAGTTAAAAGAAATTAACCTTCACGGTAAATATTTTAGTATTTTATTAGATATATTGCGATGAAATGTCCAATGGAATATCCAAGGAAATTTATAGACCAATTAAGGACTATGATTTTTAACATCCTTTTTTCTTCTACCTATTCTCCAGTTGCTTTTGTAGATGGCATTAGAAGTAATTTTTTTCTATAGCAAACATTTCCATAGGTATCTCCTTTAATGATTCTAATGAAGTTTGTTTAGAACTATCAAGTAGATGTACCCCTAATAATACTTTGGGATATGAACGAAAAAAATATTCTCCTTATTTTTGTGCATTCACTTGTATGTTTTGTATAGATACTACTAAGGATGATTTGTGAGTAAATTTATAGCTATATATTTTTCCACCATTATCTATTTTGAAGACTTGTATGAATCGTGTTTCTAACTACTAGATCCCGAAATAGATTCTTCTACTGGTCCTTTTTTTGAAGAATCGGATGAAGCTTGGTTCTCACTATCATATGAAAAAATTTCAGACAAATTCTTACAATGAATTTGGGCCTCCTATTTAAAATTAGTGTCATTGTGATGATAATACCATTTATTCTTGTGTTTCTTACTATATTTTTATGTTATACACATTTTAATAAATTAAATGCCCATCCATTATCATCTATGAGTTTTTCTATGATCTTGGTAACTCTTTGGGTTAACTTCTAGTAAATTTATAGATGTTGAATCTTCCACCATCCCCTTGTTTGGAGAATTGGATGGATTGTGTTACTTCCCATGAGATACTGAAAAATATTGTTCCACTAGTCCCTCTTTTGAAGACTTGGATAAATAATAGTTATCATTGTTATGTGTGAAAACATCAAATAACTTCTTGCAATTAATTAGGGCTTACTATTTGAAATTAGTGTTGTGTAATGATAACATCATTTTATTTTTCATTTCTTTCCAGATTTTTAGGTACTACATGTTTTATTTCCTCAAATTCCCCTCCATTATCATCTATGAGTTGTTGATGATCTTGAAAACTCTTCATGTTAATGCCTAGTTTTGTAAGAATCTATTTCAAAGTTCCCCAAGAAACACCTATTTCATGTTTAACAAGAGTAACAATGGGGAACCTCCTAGGATGGATTAGTGTATACCTAAACAAATAGTTTATAATTCCATTGAGATTTATATGAAACCAATAGTAAAAGACAAAAATTTGAATATAATATCCATGCTTGTAAAAAATAATATGTTGATACCCAAGCATTAACTAAGTTTATCACATTTCTCGTAACAAAAATTAAACAAGAATAAATTGCATTGTAAAATTGAATATTCAACTCTTTCAATAGTTTGTTTTATAGCTAGAAAAGAATGGTGTTTCCATATATTCAAAGTTTCACCTAGCATTATTTCCAAACTACCTAGCATGCTTCTAAGTTTGTGGATAAACTAGACAAGTTAGTCATGAACCCTATTATATATACTAAATGGAGGAAACATTAAAATAAAGCACAACACTTAGATACCAATAGTGTTACAAGTAGCACATGTCCATACTTGCAAGAAAAAACCTCATCCTTCCTACAAACACTATCTAATATAACTAACTTTGGAGATATATCTTACTCATATTGGCACTTGCCTATAGTGAAATAAATTGTATATTAAAGAATCTTTTTAAAACCTAAAATGGTTATATCCAATTGTGTTAATCTAATCTAGCATATTCAAAATTTCCAAACTCAAGCTTGCAATATTTTTAGTCAATTTTGTAACACAATTATGATTGAAATCTTTCCTTGGACTTTACAAAATCATTTATCTATGGTATTTATGATTGTAATAATATTATTAAATCAGTAACATTAATAGATACAATGAAAAGATCCATTGTCATATCAATATGTACAACATGAAAATGGCCTTGGATAAATCCCCACAAGTAACAACTAATGCATTATTACTTACCTTTTGACACTTTGATATATCCTAGAATTCACCATCTTGCAATTTCAATCTAGATGACCCATTTTAACCTTAGTGTCATTCCTCATTTTTATTGCTAAAAATCCACGTAAATAAATGTCGTTTCAACCATATTTAACCTATTTTCCCTCACCTTTGTTCCATTTTGCTTATATTTTGTCCACCCAAGATAAATAAAACCATAAAAAGGTATTTACATTTTTTTTATTTTAGCTTTTATTATTTAGAAATTTTTAAGTGTTGGAAATTTGTTTTACCATTTTTTACAGGAAGTAATTTGATCTGGAAATTGCTCGTTCGTCTATATATTGGCACATGGATCGGGATCAGGCATATGGATCAGGATCAGGATCAGGATCTATGTCTTCATACTAATCCAAATAAAATGGGCACATGGATCAGGATCTATGTCTTCATACTATGGATGGATTCCCCTTGGATTGACGAAAATCCTCACACAAGTGGTCGGTCAATGTTGCCACTTAGGAGGAAAACCACGTTGTTACAACAAGCAAATCCACCAGTTTCAACAATCTATGATTTGGAACGATTTTGGATACCAAAAAGGTCAGATATGGTGGATATAAATGTTAAATCAGTCATTTAGTTAGCTCATAGATTATTTTTAGCATTTTAGTTTCATGTTTGCTTCATATAAATACACAAACAAGTGAAGAAATGAGGAAGGGGGAATATGGGCAGAACCTATGAATTGAAGATTGTAATAGTTTTTATTATCAATATAATAGCTCTAATTTTATCCAGTTAGTTACTTTCTTACTGTGCATGTGCAAAACTTGAAGGTCCCCCTTGATCTGGTTCATGCCACTCTTGTAAATGTTTTTGCATACCTTTTCTTTTCTACGGCTTTCCATTTTGATAAATCTACTCACTCTTTTGTTTATAGATTAGCTTTCTATTCTTTGGATTTAAATTCATATTTTATTTCAGTTTTCATTTACATTTTTCATTTGATTTCATTAGTAGATGACTGATTAGAATTCTTACAATCTATAAGTTTCATAAGTCAAATGTGTACTACTACAAGAGCCTACATTCATTGAGGCAACATAACCTTGCATCATGCTTTACTAATAGTGAGACTATGATAACTTTAGATTGGAAGAATTAGATTTTAATTAATAATATTTCATTTGAATGTGTGTTAAGTATTCTTTTCAATCTTTAACTTTCACAAGTTAACAAAGTATTGTTGCAAGAGCCATCACTAGTTGAGGCACTGAAATCTTACAACCTATGTTTATACTAGTGAAACTGCGATAAACTTATATTGACAAGATAAGTTCTTGTTTTTTTCTCATATTTCATTAGCACATGAGTTAGTATAGGTTTTAGAATAGGTTCTGATCTTGCACAGACTATGTTTGCATATCACAAGATTACGCTCCAAGATTGATAATTAACGTTTAAAACATATGCAAAAAAGTGCCCAACATTTTGGCATCATTGTCGGGGATATGCTAAAGGGATCGGAGCATATGTAGCTTGTTTTCATAAGTTTCATGTTTTGTGTGTAATTTAGTTACAATTGAAACTTGGGGGAGGAGAAGTGTTAAGACGAGAGTTAAGAATCTATGCATTCACTTTAGTGAGTTTCTATGAAGCCTCGTTGTTTCCTTTCATGCAAGTGTGTTTTCGTTTACACAAATGAGTGTGTCTCCTTTTTATGTAAGTGATTTTTATCTAGGAAGAAATAAAAACTCGTGAAAAGACAACTTGGTGACAACAACGTCTCAATAGCATGATGATTTCAAGTACATGACTGTATTTTAGATTGTTTAAGATTGCTTTGAGTGGTGTGTTGATTCATTTATTTTCCTTATTTTTAA
>JASDQU010102441.1:445822-459420 GCA_032191745.1 Picea mariana
ACTAAGTACTCATCCATTTGCAATACATATGTTATCAATTGACAAGAAAAATTCAAGACTATTCAAGAATCTGTTGAGTAAACAAGGATGTTACTCCAAGCAATCTCTCAAATCCTAGTAGCAATTGGAAGCATATCTGCATCTCAGGAGGAGAAAATATTGATAGCAATAAGGAACATATATACATCCTAGGAAGTTATATAAGAGAAACAATTCCATGAGAAACATCAATAAGACCTAGAAGATACCTAAGAGCCATGGAAATCATTTTATGAACAAAAAACAAAAGAACCTGAGAATGAGGAATTTCTACCATGCCTGTCATCAGATGCTTTATGCATTCAAGATATTAACCTACAAATAATGGAAGATATGCATTGCATGCCAAAGGAGGACATAAAAATCAGTGATAATGAACAATTAAACCAAAAGAATAATGTCTACTTTGAACTTTGGTTCCATACAATCATCAGGTTGAAGCACCACTTCATTCTTCAACAATTCTTGGCACCAAGTCAATCAAAGAAGTTGGTTCTCTGTATTCTAGAAACCGTGTCCCATCGAATCCAACAAACTATTTGGGATTAATTTTAGATATTTGTTTTTAATACCTTGAGGATTGTATTCATCAATCAGAGGTTCTCTCACTAGTAATAGTGGGAATACATCAATGCCCCCTTATTTTCAGGTCTTGCAGGTGACTCGACTTCAACTCATTTATTTGTTCCTAGTAGGATGTACTAGAGTACCTTAATGCTCATTGTAATCAATGATGATTTGTCTCAAGTTGTTTAAAAACATACAATAATGGTTGGTAATCCAAACAAATTTTTCCCATGTTCGACTATAAGAAATTTATTCACATGGACTAGCTTGTACACAATTTGAATTAATGGTAAAGACTATATGGTTTAATGGTATCAAAAACATATTGTAGCTTTTCAAACTTTTCAAATAAGTAGGGAATTCCTATAGTTAAACATGGAAGATTGTTTTAGAAAGAGGAATATTTATATAGTAACCTTCTTTGTTCTTATAGAAAACTAAGCAGAGGTTGTTTCAATCTACTTTTTCATTATGGTGCTTGAGACAATAGTCTCTATCACATTAGATCCTTGACCTACACTATCATTACTATTACAGAGGGGGTATTTTTCTAAAATAAGATTTATGATCCAAATCATAAAAAAGAAGGCATTCATTTGATCATCTACTCTAGAAAAGTATAAGTTTTGTCGTCTATTTAGAGAGGAGCAAGTTTTGATAATCACCATCCATTTCAAAAGGAAATAATTTATATTCATACCTGTAAACAAAGAAAAAGTTAGTCTCCTAGCAAATAATTCAAGTGAAGAATCAAAGTATGTAAGTGAAGATCCAACATATGAAATTAAATCCTCCATCTAAAGAAACATGATTAAAAACACCAACAATTACTTCTATGGTGGTATCAAGTATTGTAAGAATTATTTTTCAATACTTAAAATTTTGTTAATAATCAAAATAAAAATAAATTATAATACCTTTTTATTTACCCTTTTACCAATACCTTAGAAGTATTTTCCAATATTTTATGGTTATAATTGTCCATATTCATGCTTCCAAATTCCAACAGCATATGTTGATTTGAGTTTTGGCCATTATACCAACATATTTATTCCTACACTACATGCTTATCCTATCCATGATTACCATTTCATTGTTAGAATTTACTCTCATAATCAACCAATACCTCATTATCATGGCCATAATATGACTTTCAAATATTATCATCATAAAATGACTTGACTCTAAAATAGAAGTGACATCCTTTCCATTTCAACCTCATATTTCATATGATCTATTTTGAAAAACAAATGCTCTGAACACCATACTTTGTCACCTTGTGTTCTTGTCTGGAAATTTTTCACCACCTTCCCACTCATCATAAATGTTATGTGTTGCTATGATATAGAACCCTAATATGCTATCCTTTTTTCAAATTCATTGTCATTTTTCAAAGAGATAGTTTTCTAGCTGTGTGGGAATGAGAATAAGGTTCAGACCAGGTATGTTTTTATCATAATTACCATGAGAAGCGCCATCATTTCTAGTTTATTCAAATTGCAATAGTAGGGTTTTCATATAAGTTTCGTAAGCCATCAAATTATTGTTTGAGAAATTCGAGGAGTTCTTTATAATTTCTTATGCATAAGGGTTTTTAAATTTTGCATTTTCCATACAATATATTCTCTATAACAAATGCATAAGCTCAACATTGATATATGAGAAATTAGTTACACAAGTGTATTGGTAAAAAGTTTATAAAAGTTTGAAAGTTTACATAGTTTAGCATTGCCATGGTAGTTAGGTATGAACCTTATGAATTTGAAATAACTCACTTACACCCAAAATTCCAGATAGTTCTTCAAGGCCAGTTGGTTCAAATTTTTCTCTAAGTTTCAAGGGTATAACATGGAGGTGACAAGAGAAATTTCCCAAACATTTGATGGTGAGAGTGCACAAATTGGTAATCTCATTATGTGTTTATCATATAACATGGAGGTGACAAGAGAAATTTCCCAAACATTTGATCGTGAGAGTGCACAAATTGGTAATCTCACTATGTGTCTATCATGGAATACATTGTCTCAAATTTTTGGTTTATCTCAGTTAGGAGAAATATGGTTCAAGATTAATCCCATAGAGGAGAATTTTTGGACTTGTTTTCAATCTAGAAAAAAATTGAAGTGGAATTTAGTTGTATCGAGGAATTGTCTCAAATACCCATGGAAAGACTCATCATTATTTATTCAAAAATATGTACTTGTGAGGGGAGATATAGTATTATATTTCTCTATCATGCACGTTTATTGATGCATTTAAAGAAAGAGAAACCCATGAACATGCCTTACTATTTGTTGGGTAATTTAACAAAGATGGCCAAGGCCATCCATAGGAAACCAAAATAATGAGGAACACAACCTTTATCACCATGTTTTGATTAAAATGATCCTTCTTCATGAGTTGCAAAGAAATAACAAAACTTGGGAACAATTTCTCATTGATAATTGTTTTGTTGAAAAGGTTGATATAGAGGACATTATGAGGTTATCAAGTGAATAACAACCAGACAATAACACTCAACTAGAGGAACCAAGAGGAACAATTTCAAGAGATAAAATAAAACATAAGGTAGAAAATGTCACAAAACTAATAGATACATACCAAGTAAGAATCACCAGGTCTATGGCCAAGGAAATCAACAAATAAGATGAGGATGACAATCAAAGAGAACAAATTTTTACAAGTATTAATAAGAAACCAAGAACAAGGTTTCCTACTTCTACAATATCCTCTTTGTAAATTGATAAAGGGAATAAAATCTTATATGACTACATCTAGCCTTTGGAAGAAGATGAAAGGAACTCATCCACATGTGCAACGGAAAAAGAGACACCATTCATATACACAAAAGAACAAGAAGAAAAGTCATATTTTGAAAGCGATTTTTCCAATACTCAGCAAGGCACTCCTCAAGATCCAAAAGAAAAATATCCTATGTCATTTTCATAAATAAATATAAATAAAAATAAAAAGAAAATTAGAAGGCTAAAAAGAAAGATTGAGGAAATAAAGGTGTTGGAAAGATGTATAAAAACACAAAATGAGATGCTCACCAAACAAAGCATGAGTTTTATTGATGATAATGGAATATTAAAAGTGGAAAATGAAAAGTTACAAAAACAAAATGACCTCATTGTAAAGAAATTTTACCAATGGCCTAAGGAAATTGAGGCATTGACGACGAAAAATCAGAGTTTGAAGGTCAAAGTCTCCATGCAGAAATCAAGGAAAAAAATCTAAGGAAAATCTACACTTAATGTAGATGTCCTTTTGAGAGATACAAGGGCCTTGTAAAGAAGAGATAGGTGAAATTTTGATTTCATGAGTACATGCAATACCTTCTTCTTGGGGGAGATGTCAGTCGTCAATTTTGTTGCTAAAACGCCACCTAAATAAATGTCATTTTGTCCATATTTACCTTATTTTCCCTCACCTATGTTCCATTTTTATTATATTTTCTCCACCAAAGCCAAATAAAACCACAAAAATGTATTTTAATTATTTTATTTTTATTATTGAGCAATTTTTAAGTGTTGGGAAGTCGGTTTTACCAGTTTTTACAAGAAGTAATTCAATCTGGTAATTGCTCGTTCATCTAGATATTTGCAGATTGATCTGAAGAAAATGGGCATGTGGATCATGATATATGTTTTCATACTATGGATGGCTTCCCCTTGGATCAACAAAAATACTCACACAAGTGCCCGGTCAATGCTGCCACTCCGGAGGAAAATCACGTTGTTACATCAAGCAAATTCACCATTTTCAACAGTCTGTGATTTGGCATGATTTTGGCTACCACAGAGGTCAGATCTGATGGAGATGAATGATAAATCCGTCATTTAGTTATATCATAGATGAATTTTATCATTTTATTTTTATTTTTTCTTTGTATAAATACACTTACAACTGAAAACATGAGGAGGAGGGGAATATAGAGAAAACCTTTGAATTGAAGATTATAACAGTTTTTACTATCAATATAAGAGCTATGATTTTCTCCAATTAGTTACTTTCTTACTATGCATGTGCCAAGCTTGGAGGGCCCCCTTGTTCTGGTTCATGTCACTCTTGTAAGTTTCTATGCATACCTTGCTTTTATGCAACTTTCCATTTTGGTAAATCTTCTCACTCTTTTATTTATAGATCAACTTTCTATTCTCTAGATTTAAATTCATATTTTATTTCAATTTTCATTTACAGTTTGCAGTTGATTTCATTAGTAGATGATTTATTATCATTCTTACAATCTTTAACTTTCATAAGTCAATATTGTACTACTACAAGTGATTACATTCATTGAGGCAACATAACCTTGTAGCATGTTTTACTATAAATGAGACTATGATAACTTTATATTGGAAGAATTAGATTTTAATTTAGAATCTTTTATTTGAATGTGTGTTAATTATTCTTCTCAATATTTAACTTTCGCAAGTTAACAGAGTATTGTTGCAAGAGCCATCACTGGTTGAGGTACTGAAATATTGCAGCCTACTTTTCTACGAGTGAAACAGTGATAAACATATATTACAAAGATTAGTTCTTGTTTTTGTTTAATATTTCAGTAGTACATGTGTTAGTATAGGTTTTAGAATAGGTTTTGATCCATCACATATTATGTTTTCATCTCACAAACTTACGCTTCTGGATTGATAATTAATGTTCAAAACTTATGCAAATAAGTTCCCAACACTTAGTATCTTGTGAATTCTTGAGCCAAATAAAGAGGAAAAATAGATCATAATTATGTTATTCTTTCCATATAACTATTATTATATGAACATATTGTTAATAAGTATAAAAATGATAGGAATAGTAATAGATATAACATTTACAAAATCAATAGAGATATACTGAGAAACAACAACAAACCACACAAGCAACTGATACAAAGATAAATATTGACAAGAAGGACCAAGCCTAACAATAAGGAAATGAAACTAGAATCACAAAAGAAATGGTAAAACAAAGAAAATGAACATGGAAAGGTCATAGGATAGGGAAAAACTTTAGGGATAGAAATGCAAACAAACATAAAAGATGAAAAAATCATAAAGGGAAAGATAAAAGATAATGAAGAGATAGGATAATTTGTAGAGGGGAGGAAGATGAAATACGAAGATTCTACCATGGAAGAGAATAATAAACAAAGTGAGAAAACAAATAATAGAAATAGAGATTATAACCATGGTTAATATACATGAGGATCAAAATCTAAAAGATTATAACACTTTTATACAACAAAATAACAAATTTTTACAACAAGGTGAGGAATAAATTCTAATGGAAGTAGTAACTAAAAATATCTCGATGGAGCAAGTAGAGAGGAAAATCATATGAAAAAAAGGATGAATAGAGATAAAAACAATAATAACTGATAAGAGTAGTAATTCCTTTGTAGACTCTTGTCAAATTTACCTGTTGGATGAGTTGTATTCACAAGAAAGTCCTAGTAAATGTCCCTTCCAATGAATATCATATCATGGAATAATAGAGGCATCAATGCCTCCATAGAAAAAGAGTATAGTAAAAAGGAAGGTCCACGTAGAGAATCCAAGTGTCTCTTTTCTTAGACAAACCAAAGTAACTAAAAGTGAGATGAAAACGGTAACAAGACTAGTCTACAAAGGATGATCTTGGTTTGGAAATGATGCACTACAAACAACTCATTTGGTAAAAACAAAGGGGAATAGCCATCATTTAGAACCCCACCTAAGGTATAGCGAGGATAATGATTATCGTCAATTAAATTTAAATCACTTATTTCATCCTTTCAAGTGATCATAAAAGAGAATCTACACCCCTACATATATGTTAGGGAAACAATCATGTTGGCATGATAGCTTATCAAGGAATATAAGTAGGTGGAAACAATAGATATGTTAGGGAAACAATCATGTTGGCATAGCCTATCAAGGAATATAAGTAGGTGGAAAAAATAATATAGGATCTTGGTATGGGATTTAATACCATTCTAAGTATTAAGGAATAGAAAGAAAGAAAAGCATGACTAGATGGATCTAATGAGGATTAAAGGGACTTTTTGAGTCAATAAAAAATGGTCAAATCAAACATCTAAAGAAGAGTGATTTACTTGGAGAAATACGAAATGTAGAAATACCTTAACCACAACTAGAAAAATTATTGGCTATAGAGTATTTCTTAGATGATGCATGGGGTCTTCACTCAGTGAACCTGACATAGAGCTTGCATTCGTGGGATATTAAATAATACCCCTAATTTCACTAGATATTGATAAATACCTCCCAAAATCCTTTTGTTTAACCCCCCTCCCAATACATATTTCCAATAAAGAAAACCCATATTTTAACTAGATACCCCTTTTTATACCCCCCAATACCTATAAACCCCTTGAGACCTCACATCCCCCCCCCCCAATACCTACATTATATTGACTTTATTTTTCACAATTAAAAACCCCGTTTATGAATGAACTTGATAGGATATTGGTCAAAAAGGTGAATCCTTTGTGGGATGATGTACGTGGAAACATCAATACAAGATTGTAGGAAAGGATTTTAATACCATTCTAAGTCTCGAGGAATAGAAATGAAGAAAAATATGTATAGATGGATCTAAAGATGAATTGTTTTATTCTTGAAATGGGAATCAATAAAAACACTCAAAAACACTCTTGTAGGGATCTCAATGGGAAAAAGTGGGGATGGAAGCCTAGGTTAGGTTTAAATACCTAGAATCACTAACTATGTGCTTAGATTAATTATCTAGGTAATTCAGTGTAGTCTTTCCCCTTAAGAGTACTAATCCTCCAATTATGAGTGCATGTAAAATTTAATATGCTTCTTAGTTTAGTGATCAATTTCCCTTAATGTTTTGTTAGAATGTAACCTAATCCTACTAAACTATGTAAATTATATTTTAATGTAGAAATAAACTAGAAAATGAAGGAAATGTTATGTGATGGGCCTCCAAAGAGTGGAACTTTGAGGCCCATTTTGTAGCTAATATAACCAATTCTTGAGCATTTATAACTGCTATGTTTATGAAATAATATTATTAACATAAACATATTTGATTTTGTGCATTAACTATTTTGAATGATTGAATTTTTATTTATTAACATGCCTTGGATTAATTTGCAATTTTGATAAACTTATGCATTCTTAAGGTTGTGCTAATCATTTGCTTAAGAAGAACGAATCTTGTAGTTCGTATTCATCAACTTGCACTTGAGAAAAATGAGGGATCATGCCCCCTCTCCAACCTCCAAAGGGTCCAATCATTTAATGACTCAATCCAATCAACCAACAAGATCTTAATTATATTTTATAGTTGAGCGAATTTTAATAAGTAGGGAATTTGATTCTAAAACAAGAGATAAATTATGATTATTTTGTATAATTAAGTAGCTAGGAGAAAGTAGGAGTTAGTTGGTCTTTCATTTTTGGCATCAAGAACTTTCTTTGTAGGCATTTTAATTTTCCAAGTACTCTTTGTTGTTATGAGTTGATTTTCTAAATGAAGAAGCTATGTTTGTAGATTTCAAGTAATTAGTGTTTTTCTTAAGGGTCAATATAGAGACCTTGAGTAGGGCCCACTCAAGGTTGTACATGGAACCCTTCTTGTTATCATGTTTCATTTCTGTAGTAGTTTCTAGTTAGCTTTATCATTGTCATGTTGTTATGTGTTATTTCTGCAATTGGTTCAGAGTTTCCTATAGATAATTCATGCAAGTTATTATGATAATGTCATTTCATTGTCATATGATTTAATTCTATTTTTATAGAAATTTCAATTATATCATTTCAACAAGTTCATTTACTTTATATCATTTCATTTCCATTTGATTTAATTATGCACATTCACTTTCTACTTATTGTATTGCATCCTTCTAATTCATGCTTAGTAGCCTATCCTATCTTATGACTTATAAGATGATAAGTAACCGAAATTATTGGTAGATTGGTTAACCTTATGTATATTGTTTTCTTCCTCTCTAGAGTAGTGAAAACCACTCTCATTACCCATTGCTCCTAACTCTCTTGACTTGGGGTATGAGGAATGTAGATCACTATAATTTGAGGGTGAAGGAACAAAGAATAAGAGGATGAGATTGGGCATCCTTCTTGAAGCTATCTTAGTTCCTAAATTCTTAGTGTTAGCATCACTTCACTCCCAGTAAGTAGACATCCATGAATAGAGTCTTACAGTCAACCTAAGTAGCATGTTGATGGAGATATTTGTGTATCCTATGACACATGCACTTATTCACGACCAAGTGCTATGTTGAACCATACCTATAGTAGATAGTATAGTGACTTTAATGACCTCCTCTTAAGAAAATGAGTGAAGTTCATGAGCAAAAATATTGAAGAAAAGGGAAAACAATATTTAAGCTATCCTTAAGATCTACTATCACTATCAATTCTTTAAATCATATTCTACTAATGTAGTTTCACATATATTGCCCAATACCTCATGAAAGTAGAATGTTCTTGGATTGATAATTTAAATTCAAGTTGAGGAGTTAAACAATCTTTTTGCAATTCATTGGCCCACCACTTTTTGGTTATATTTTTGGGGAGGTGTTAGAAAGCTATATTTAAGACCTTCTAAATTAGAAAATAAAATAAAATAAAACACTTGTTAGATTATATGAATTTACCTAGATATAGATTTAGTATATTTTTACCAAGAAATCACACTACTGAAATACATACAATTGAATAAGGAAAACAATAAGAGGTTTCTAAAAAGGACAACAACAAGAGGAGTTACTCCAATAGGGTGTATCAAGTTTTTCAAATTTCTCAAAATAAGGAGAATAATCCTCATCTCACCACATCATAGTTTGATATGGAGAGAAGCAATATGAAATCTTTGAGTTCCTTATTCAGGAAAAAAATGGAGAAAAAAATCAATAATATAAATCCTTCTACTCTTCCTCATTTTTATGGAATTATTTCATAAAACCCTGACACTTTCATTTTTTAGTTTGAAGTTGTTTATATGACTTATGATTATCCACATCATGCTCATAAGATCAAAAATTTCCCCTCTACACTGAAGGAATAAACCTTGAAGTGTTTTATTATTTTGCAAGGAAATAACATCTGAGGATGGGAGCAAATGAATAAAACATTCATTAAAAATTATAGGGGATACTACAAGGCTAGGAAAACCAATTATGAAATATTAAAAATGAGCCAAGGATAAAATGAATTCTTGGAAGATTATGAGGAAAGATTCCAATCGAGTTACAAAATATCTCATAGTTGCACATTGGAGGATAACTCCCTAAAGCTTGTCTTTATCATAGGGGATAGAGAAGAATTCATGGAAGATTTGAATCTCATTGAAAATTGAAACATATTCTAGTTGGAGAAAGAAGACATCAAGCAATTATTCAAGAACTACTCTAGATCTACAACAAAGAAAAGTAGGAATGGTTGAAATGTGGTACCACAATCATATAACTCGGAAACTATTACTAAAAATGAAATATGAGGATTACTAATAGACATGAAAAATGACATTTTAAATTCATTGCAAATTCATATTGATACATTTCATATAAAGAATAAGAAAAACAAATTCCAATTCTTTTTTGTCCTAAATGCACCAAAAAACATTCTAGAAATGAATGTCCACTTAGCACTATAGTAGTTTGTGCAATTCGTGAAGAGAAACATCTAACTAATAAATGTCCTTCATTTCCAAGTATCAAGGATACTTATGAGAGATATGAGGAGAATTTGGGGCCACTTGGTAATCCTTATTCTCATCCTCAATACTTTCATGGGTATAACACAAATATGCATACTCAACCCTACCATTATTCTAAGAAACCTAGTTGGCCAACGAAAAATCAATGCCAATATCATAATCATCCTAAAAAATTCCAAACTTCCTTTCAACAATTCCAATATCAACCCCCAATAAAAACTACCAATGGACTAACTGTAACATACCCACTACCTAAAATCAAACTTTTTCGTTGATTTCTCAACAATGAGAATCCCCGAAGCTCGCAGCAGTGAAAGGCCAAACCCGATCCATAGGTCCTTATTTCCTTGTCACGACCTCTTCTTCACACACCTGTGACAGTTCCTGAAGATAATTTCGGGTTTCAGGGTTTCGTGATTCCTGATGACAAGAGTTCCTGTCCTCTCGAACTCTCGATCTTCGATTTGCCGATGCACCCCTTTACGTGCTAGCCCTCCTGGCTAAGCTCCTGGCCCATATGGCCACTATTTCACAAGACCGCAGCCTTATCTCCTTTTGGGGTTTTGGGCTTCCAAAAGTCGATGCGCTCTGATTTCAGCTAGCCCTTCGGGCTAGACCTTTGGTCCACATGACCTTCCCCCATATGACCGCAGCCACACTGCTTATCGAGGTTTCAGACTTTTCAACTCCAAAATGTATTTGTCTTCAGGACTCACGATCCTCCGATTCCCGATATGACGTCAGTTAATAACCCTTTTTTGCCTTTAGTGCAATCAACGGCTGTGATCGCCCATGAAACCAACAGTCCCTGTTTTCTATCGGGACTTCGGGGTTTCAAATGTCGTAATGCTTTTGTTCTTGGGACTGTCGATCTCTCGAATCCTGATTCTCTGCTATGCTAACAGCTGGCCCCTACGATGGAGCTTTCCCTTCCTTGTCGAAATTTCGGACTTCGCGATTCCGAACTACAAGGACTTCTTGTCCACGGCATTCCCAATTTCCTGACTCCCGAAATGCCGATAGTCGACTTTCTTTTCGAGAAACCTCTCGAGTGCTATAATCTCCTCCACGCATCCTCCTCAAGATGGATGGTCTTGATCATCTCTCGCGATTTCATGACTTCTGATGCTCCGGAAGTCATGTCCTCAGGACTCGCGAACTACCGAACCCCGATGCACCTATTGACTTTTCTATTGGGACTTCCCCGAGGGTCTAGGTCTCCACCACATGTTTCGGTTGATAGAGGGCCCTGAGCCAATCTCGTGATTTTGGATTTTTTGAAACCCCGATGACAGAATTTCTCTGTCAACTCAAAACCCTGGTAGCCGATATGCCGATGGGCTCTCGATTTCTGCCATGTGTCTACACAAACAATCGGTCCAGACCATTTCACTGTTTCGGGACTTGAAATGCCTCGACTTTCTCGACCTCAAGAATTTCGATATCCTGAGTACTGATATCCCAATGTGTCAACCCTCTCATCGGGATTTTACCCCTATTGTTCATGAAGGTTTAACCCTCATGCATCTCTTAACGGATCCAACGGCTGTCGAGTTTTTCTAGCTAAGATCTAACGGCTCAGATCTATCCCACCTCGCGCATTCTTCCACTACTTCGTGGATGTGGAAAGATTAACGTTCCAAATGTTCTCATGGACCTTGGGGGTCTACGATCCCAATTTCCTCGCTATTCACGAAGATAGAGGGAAAAGGGGCAAGGTATGTAACGCCCTTGTTTCTTTCATCAGTCTAATAGTTGTGAATGACCCTGAATCTTCCGACGGGATCTCATCCATTGATTCGTTGCTTATCCCTACGCTGTTACCTCAGAATTTTAAGAGGGTCATTTCTCCTCATATAGGGTTATTAAGACTTGCCCATTCAAGTCCTTTTTCCAGGTTCTTGGTAAGCCTTTCCAAGGAGGGAATCTCTGTGAAGGGATCTATACCGGGGCATCCCGGGAGACAGACAAGGGGAAACAAATTCCCGAGGATGGACTGGAAGTCTGACTTGGTTCAAATCATGCATAATTAAATTCATTTATCAACATAAGCCATGCGTGGTCTTTCTGTTATAAGCATAGATCTATTATTTCTTATCAAAACTCTGCACAGACATTCTAATACTGTAATCGTTCATAATTTCACAGTTCTATGAGCATATATGTCAGTATATGAATTTCAAGATGCAATATGTAAAACCCTTATCAGAAATAACACCAGAAGTGAGTACAACTGCTGAGATGGGTGCTCGTTTCCACCCAACCGTAGGCGTAGCGACTCCCAGCGGATTTACCACTAGCCACCCCTGAGCTAAGACCACGATGCTGTGAGACTGCATCTCTCCGTTTTTCAGTGACCAGGAGCGAAGGTTGCAATCCTTCCTCTCTGCTATCACTCACTCTGCATAATGCCAGAGTTCCCCTCACGCCTGCCCCCCCATGAAATTTCTTCTACCTCACGCCTTATCCTCTTGCGAGGTTGCGTGTGGCATGATTCCCCTCGCGTTGATCAAGCCTGACAGCTCTACGGATGGGCGGTTTACCATCCCATCCCTCATTAAGCCATCCACCTACCAGCCTGCGAGATATTAAATTCAGGGTCAGCGAGCCACTTTTGGTTCTCCGGGCCAATGGAGTCCAAATACGGTGTTAACTCTTGGTGGAAGTTAACGCCACCTTTCTAGGTGCCTCCCACCGCCATCGTGGTCTCTTTTTCTGCACATCCCCTCTCAGCAGTCCTGCAATAATTCAAAATGTTATTCACATTCATTGAACTTTTCCTCAAGGTCCATTCACATCACATATTCACATTTATGAGTTTGCCATAGTTCTTGGCTAGTCCAGTTATATTTACAAGCTGGGGGAAACAGGGTGTTACAATTCCCTCCCCCTTAAAAGGAACATCGTCCTTGATGTTCTTATCTACTAACATGAATTCCATGTACAGAAGTAAACAAAATCGAATATGCCTGTCTCATGGCATCCTCCATTTCCCATGTAGCCTCATCTGGGCCAAAATGTTTCCACTGCACCTTGACCTATGCAATGGTCCTATTCCGGAGCGGGGTTTCCTTTCTGTCCAGTATGCATTGGTGTTGTGGTAGAAATTCTCCCTCCGGTTCCACCTGGATCACAAACCAGTCAATTATATGATTAGCATCATGTACATATTTCTTCAATAATGAAACATGGAAAACATTATGTGCTTTTACTGTGGGAGGAAGTGCTAGTCGATAGGCTACAGGTCCAACTCTATCTAGAACCTCAAAGGGTCCACAATA
>JASDQU010102441.1:459564-488628 GCA_032191745.1 Picea mariana
ATCCTATTTACAGGATTACTCCAACTAACTAGAGTATTACACTGTCTACCATAGAGTACCTCGAAGGGACTCATCTTTAAGGATGCTTGATAGTCGTTGTTGTAGGCAAATTCTACCAATGGCAGGTAGTCTTCCCATTTCCTGGGTTGATGCATTACATGCATCCTTAACATATCCTCTAATATCTGAATTACTCTTTCTGTCTATCCATTGGTTTGAGGGTGATAGGAAGTACTAAACAACAATTTGGTCTCTAAACCCGTCATCAGTGATTTCCAAAAATTTGAAGTAAATTTTGCGTCTCTGTTAGATATTATCTCTTTCGGCATATCGTGCAGTCAGAACACCTCTTTCATGAATAACTGGGTGATATCTATCGCCTTGTAGGTCGATTTGACGAGGATTAAATGAGCAGACTTGCTCAATTTATCCACCACCACCATAATGGCATCATTCTGTTTGGTTGAAGTTGGTAATCCAGTGATAAAATCCATGGAGATGTTTTCCCATTTCCATTCAGGGATGGGTAAAGGGTGTAATAGTCTTGCTGGGTGTCGATGTTCTGCTTTAACCTGTTGGCATTCTATGCATTGGGCCAAATATTTGGCTATTTCCTTCTTCAATCCAGGCCAATAAAATTGTTTTCAAGTGGCAGTAATCATTTTCTGGTATCCTGGGTGACCAGTGTAGGGTCTTTTATGTAGTTCATCCATGATGAACCTCTTCAAGTCGTCACAATTGGGAATGTACAGTCTATCGTTGTAAGTGAGCAGGCCTCCTTCGATCATCTGATAACCTTCATATTTTACTCTAGCGGGTTCTTGTTGTAGGTACAGGGTCACATTTCGAATGAAGGGATCTGTTCCTTGTGCCTTTCTGACTCGGTTCTTAACATCTGTCTCCTAGGTACTCACCGCTGCCAGGTGAATTGTTTTCATGCTTCTGCTAAGGGCATCGACCACCCTATTTTCCTTCCCTTTGATGTGTTTGATTTCAAAATCAAATTCGCTAAGGAGGGCCATCCATCTATCTTGTCTGGCATTGATCTTTGGTTGGTCGAACAAATATCGTAATCCACAGTGATCTATCATAAGTACAAATTTTCTTCCCAAGAGGTAATGCCTCCACATTTTTAAGGCATGCACTATGGCAACCAGTTCTAGATCATGAGTCACATAGTTGACCTCATGTTCATTCAATTTTCGGGATTCATAGTAGATCACCTTTCCTTCCTGCATAAGGACTCCTTTGAGCCCTTCCTTACAGGCATCTATGCACACAAGGAAGTCAGCTTCTGGGTCAACGATTTTCAACATGGGTGCATGGGTCAGTAGATGTTTCAGGGTTTGGAATCTTTCTTCACATTGTTGTGTCCATAGGAATTTTGTCCCCTTCTTCTGGAGGGCAGTGATTGGACAACCAATCTTGGAGAAATCTTTTATAAATCTCCTATAGTATCCTGCCAATCCCATAAAGGATCTGATGTCTGAGACATCCTTTGGGGTAGGCCATTCCATGATAGACCTGATCTTGTCAGGATCTACTGCTACCCCTTCCTCGGACAGAACATGTCCAAAGTAGTGTATTTGCTTCTGAAAGAAGTCACATTTGCTGAATTTAGCATAGAGTTGATGTTCTCTTAGCACTTGCAGCACAAGTCTAAGATGTTATTCATGTTCTTCTCTATTCTTAGAGTAGATTAAAATGTCATCAATAAAAACTAGTACAAATTTATCCAGAAATTTACTGAGTACATTGTTCATTAAGCACATGAAAGTGGTAGGGGCATTGGTTAACCCGAATGGTACTACCACAAACTCATAGTGACCATACCGTGTTTGAAAAGTGGTTTTATGGATGTCTTCACCCTTGATTCGGACTTGATGGTACCCCAACCTCAAGTCAATCTTTGAGAAAATAGATGCGCCTCCCAACTGGTCGAATAGGTCATCAATCCTGGGCAAGGGGTACTTGTTCTTTATGGTTACTTTATTAAGTTGTCTATAATCTATACACAGTCTAAGGGTGCCATCCTTCTTTTTCACAAACAGGGATGGTGCTCCCCATGGGGACACGTCGGGTCGAATATATCGCTTATCCATCATTTCTTTCAATTGTAAATTGAGTTCAACTAACTCAGGTGTGCTCATCCGGTAGGGTGTCCTAGACACCGACACCGCTCCTGGTGTGAGTTCTATCGAGAAGTCAATGCCTCTTCTTGGAGGTAGACCTGGTACCTCTTCCGGAAACACATCTCTGTATTCTCTTAGGATAGGGTGATCATTAGGGCTGGGTTTAGCACCTTCTATTGTTTTTAGCACCTATATTGCATATAGGGGACATCCCTTTCGGTAATACTTTCTCATTTGTAGGGCTGATATTTGTCTCACCGAGACCAGTTTTCGGATCCCTTGGAGAGTTATCCTTTTTTCTTCTTTGCTCACACATTCTAAGGTTTTATGATAACAATCCAATTTGGCTTTATGGGCGGCCAGCCAGTCCATATCAATCAACAAGTCGTATGATCCCAGGGGTAATACATTAAGGGTTGCTTGGGTGGGGAATTCACCCAACATTAATTGGCAGGATAGTATGACCTCTACTACCTTTCTTTTGGTGTCAGTGGCTAACTGTACCAACCATGGTTTAGTTTGCTTCTGTGGCTGTAGTTTACACTTATCAATAGCTCTAGAGGCTATATAACTCAAATTTGAACCAGGGTCAATCAAAACAGACACTAGATGGTTGAAAATCATACCTTCTATTTCCACCACTGAAGCTTGGTGGTCAGCTTGGTTATTATCCAAGGCTGCATAAATCTGCGGCACACTCCTTGCCACATCATTGACTGTGGTAGCTTCCTGCATGTTATAAATTTTCCGACTGTTGTGTTGTCGGTGTGGATAGTCTCTCAAGAGATGCTCTTCTCCGCAACCCCAACATTTCAGAGGTTCTCTCTTTGGGTTATTAGTCTTCACTGGTATAGGTCCAGAAGTTTTATTTCCGTCCACCGAGGGAAAGTTTTGTTGGAGTACACTCCGGGTTGGGAAGTTCATTCTGGGGTTCTTTTTGTATTTTTTAAATCCTAAGGATTTGCTCCCCTTTTTCTGAAATCTCCAACCACTCTTCTGTTTCCAGTCTCCACGAGACTCTGCTCGATGTCCATATTGTTCATGACAATATGTTGCCTTTCATATAGTGTCTTCTAAGGTCTTTGGCTCATCAAATTCAATTTGGTTCCGGTATTCCTTGGGTAGCCCACTGATGAAGCGTTGTGCCTTCTCCTTCTCTTCTTTGATGTAGGGTACATATCTCAATAAGTTGAGGAATTTGTTGACATACTCCTCCATATTAAGTTGTCCCAGTTTGAGTTCATAAAACTCTTTAGCCTTCTCGTCGAAATATCTTTCTGACAAATGCTTCTTCCTGAAGTAATTCTCAAACCGTTTCCAAGACAGGTCCTCCTCACGGACCCCTTTCATATTCTTAAGGTCTTCCCACCAGATGGAAGCCTTTCTGTTCAGATTGAAAGTGTCCACTCGGGCCTTCAAATTCTCTGAAAAATCATGGACTCTGAAATATTTCTTCAGTCCAAGTAGCCAGGCCTCGGCTTCCTCTCCCTTCTTTATCTCACCGTCGAAGGAGGGAGGTTTGGCCTTTCTGAATTCCTCAAATTTATGACTCTTGGAAGATTTTTGCTTCTTCTGTTTTCTGCGAGAATAGGAACTGGTCCTGCTGCTGGAAGAGCCTTCTGAATCACCAGCTTCCTTCTCAGTGGAATCGTTTGGCACTGGTCCTTTACCTCTAGGGTGGACCTTTCTTGATGTTCTTCTCTCAGTATGTCCACTGACACGACCATGATTTTGCATCTCAGGTTCATGCTGCATTTGTCGCTGTAGGTTGGATAAGCTCTGCAGTAGAACTACATTAATTTCGGTTTGATTTTCTTGTTCTTTCATCATCCTTTCATTATCGACCTTGCAGCTTTACAATTCAACCATGAGACTCCTCACAGTCTCAGCTAGGTCTGGAGGGGTTCCTATTTCTCTTCCTTCGTCAGACTCTTCGTCTCTTTTGTGGGAGCCTTCTCCCACCTCTTGGTGAGTCATCATACTCTGCATCTGTAGATTCCCGCGGTTGATCATCTGCTTGAGTGAAAAGACAAATGCTGGTTATTAGTCAAGAGTTAAATTCATTTTTATAATTTGCGCATAAATTCATAATTCTTTCACATGCATACACAGTCGGGTTCTCATTTTCCAAATTTATTAATCCTGGACAAGAGATTTAAGTTAGGGGGTTACTCCTCATAGGAGTGCTTTGAACAGAGTTTATGCGTGACTCGTGCATGAGCCCAATCAGGTCAAGTGTTGTAACCATGCTCTGATACCACTTTGTAACATACCCACTACCTAAAATCAAACTTTTTCGTTGATTTCTCAACAATGAGAATCCCCGAAGCTCGCAGTAGCGAAAGGCCAAACTTGATCCATAGGTCCTTATTTCCCTGTCACGACCTATTCTTCATGTGCTTGTGACTGTTAATGATGATAATTTCAGGTTTCGGGGTTTCATGATTCCTGATGACAAGAGTTCCTGTCCTCTCGAACTCTCGATCTTCGATTTTCCGATGCGCCCCTTTACGCGCTAGCCCTCCTGGATAAACTCCTAGCCCATATGGCCACTATTTCACAAGACCATAGCCTTATCTCCTTTCGAGGTTTTGGACTTCCAAAAGCCGATGCACTCTGAATTTAGCTAGCCCTTCGGGCTAGACCTTTGGTCCACGTGACCTTCCCCCATATGACCGCAACCACACTGCTTATCGGGGTTTCAAACTTTTCAACGCCGAAATGCATTTGTCCTCAGGACTCGTGATCCTCCGATTCCTGATATGACGTCAGTTAATAACCCCTTTTTTCCTTTAGTGCGATCAACAGCTGTGATCACCCATGAAACCAATGGTCCCTGCTTTCTATCGAGACTTCAGGGTTTCAAATGCCGTAATGATTTTGTTCTCGGGACTGTTGATCTCTCGAATCCCGATTCTCCACTATACTGACAGCTGGCCCCTACGATGGACCTTTCCCTTCCTTGTCAGAATTTCAGACTTCACGATTCCGAATTGCAAGGACTTATTGTCCACGGGATTCCCGATTTCTCGACTCTCGAAATGCCGATAATCAACTTTCTTTTCGGGAAACCTTTCGAGTGCTCTAATATCCTCCACGCGTCCTCCTCAAGATGGATGGTCTTGATCATCTCTCGTGATTTCATGACTTCTGATGCTCTAGAAGTCATGTCCTCAGGACTCGCGAACTATCGAACCCCGATGCACCTATTGACTTTTCTATCGAGACTTCCCCGAGGGTCTGGGTCTCCGCCACATGTTTTGGTTGATAGAAGGCCCTGATCCAATCTCATGATTTCATAGTTTTTGATACCTCGATGACATAATTTCTCTGTCAACTCAAAACCCCGATAGACAATATACCACGGGCTCTCGATTTCCACCACGTGTCTGCACAAACGGTCGGTCCAGACCATTTCACTGTTTCGGGACTTGAAATGCCCCGACTTTCTCGACCTCGAGAATTTTGATATCCTGAGTACCGATATCCCAATGTGTCAATCCTCTCATTGGGATTTTACCCCTACTGTTCATGAAGGTTTAACCCTCATGCATCTCTTAACGGATCCAACGACTGTCGGGTTTTTCTAGCTAAGATCTAACGGCTCAGATCTATCCCACCTTGCGCATTCTTCCACTACTTCGTGGATGTGGAAAGATCAATGGTCCAAATGTTCTCATGGACCTTGGGGGTCTACGATCCCGATTTCCTCACTATTCACGAAGATAGAGGGAAAAGGGGCAAGGTATGTAACGCCCTTGTTTCTTTCATCAGTCTAATGGTTGTGAATGACCCTGAGTCTTCCGACGGGATCTCATCCATTGATTCATTGCTTATCCCTACGTTGTTACCTCAGAATTTTAAGAGGGTCATTCCTCCTCGTATAGGGTTATTAAGACTTGCCCATTCAAGTCCTTTTTTGAGGTTCTTGGTAAGCCTTTCCAAGGAAGGAATCTATGTGAAGGGATCTATACCGAGGCATCCCAGGAGACAGACAAGGGGAAAGAAATTCCTGAGGATGGACTGGAAGTCTGACTTGGTTCAACTCATGCATAATTAAATTCATTTCTCATCATAAGCCATGCGTGGTCTTTCTGTTATAAGCATATATCTATTATTTCTTATCAAAACTCTGCACAGACATTCTAATACTATAATCGTTCATAATTTCATAGTTCTATGAGCATATATGTTAGTATATGATTTTCAAGATGCAATATGTAAAACACTTATCAGAAATAACACCAGAAGTGAGTACAAATGCTGAGAGGGGTGCTCGTTTCCACCCAACCATAGGCGTAGCGACTCCCAATGGATTTACCACTAGCCACCCCTGAGCTGAGACCACTATGCTATGAGACTGTGTCTCTCTGTTTTCCAGTGACCAGGAGCGAAGGTTGCAATCCTTCCTCTCTACTATCACTCACTCTGTGTAATGCCAGAGTTCCCCTCGCGTCTGCCCCCCCATGAAATCACTTCTACCTCACGCCTTATCCTCTTGCAAGGTTGCATGTGGTGTGATTCCCCTCGTGCTTATCAGTCCTGACAGCTCTTTGGATGGGCGGTTTACCATCCCATCCCTCACTAAGCCATCTGCCTACCAGCCTGCGAGACATTAAATTCAGGGCCAGCGAGCCGCTTTTGGTTCTCCGGGCCAGTGGAGTCCAAATACGGTGTTAACTCTTGGTGGAAGTTAATTCCACCTTTCCAGGTTCCTCCCACCACCATCGTGGTCTCTTTTTCTGCACATCCCCTCTCAGCAATCCTGCAATAATTCAAAATGTTATTCACATTCATTGACCTTTTCCTCAAGGTCCATTTACATCACATATTCACATTTATGAGTTTGCCATAATTCTTGGCCAGTCCAGTTATATTTACAAGCTAGGGGAAATAGGGTGTTACACTAACCCTACACAAGGATGGAGACCTCCAAACTAGAAGAAACAAGAATTACTCCCACCTCCACTAGAATAGACCAATGCGTCAAGAAACAATAATCAACAAATTCCAAAGTAGCCCCAGTTTTCTGCCCAATTGGAACCTAATACAAATAGTAGGCAAGTTCAATAGGTGTACAATTCCTCTCCTATATGGTTACCTTCCTATCCTCTCCTCTCTATGGATAGAGTTATTTCTTTCAGAAAAAGAACAAGGTTTTTTTGAGTTCTTTAAATTAAAATTAGGTTTTTTGCATGGATAGAAGATTGAACTAGGGTTAAATTATTCAAAAGGACAAGCCATATTATTTTTTTCCAATACCTACTCTCAAACCATTCATCATTTCAAAGTGGAGAGGGAAGTCAAAATGAGAGAGATTTTGGGCTTTAAATTATTCCACACAATAGGCCAAAGGCTAATGGGTTTGACACAAAAAAAATGTGTTTTCATTTGAACAAGAGAATTAATAAGACAAAGGATAGTGGCTTAAACCTCACAACCTAACTACTCATATATACAAATGACAACAAATATCTCGTGCATCTGAACCATAAATAGTTGTCCAAGAGGTCAAACATAGCTTAGCCTCTACATACCATATCTTGCAAACAATAACGCTATCAAAAATACAAGGAAAGGGATCACACATAGAAACAAAAAGTAAGGAATGACATGGTATTGTAGACTAGGAATGAATCCTTTTAGTTCAATCAATTCCCTTCAAGTCACATAGTAGAAATAAATTGTAGTATCATTCCATGTTCAAGGCCTACTTCATTCTCAACACTCGGGTTTTTTGTTTATTTCATGGTAGGTTTGACCTTCATTGGAATACCAAGACCATATTAATACACCTAAGTCTAAAAAACTTCAGCATTGGCATCATACACTTGTGCAAGCTGCTGGTTATTTGACTAAGCTTGGATCTCACTAACAGAGGCAACGATCTCATCCAATTTTTGAGAAATACACACCAAAATAACAAATTTCATGTTTGGTGATTTTGAGGAATACAAATGATGCATATAGCTTAATTATATATTATAATTTACTTAAGCATAGAGGGGCTTCTGCAGTGCAACATATTAGATTTCATTTTCGGGATTAACTGCATAGAGTAAGTCATTAATCTATGACCCATATCCATGAGTATTAGTCGCAACTGACTAATAATTATTGTGATTTGAATAGTCCACTTAGCACTCTTTGCATTAGGTGATGCTCACAGGGGTGAAGAAGTGGGATTGAAACCAACGAAATGAATCACATAGAATCAATCATCACTTCCGAGGCTTTCACCCGATAACCAAGACTTCCCAGGAGGTCACCCATCCCAAGACACCTCTGGCTCAAGCACGCTTAACTGTGTAGTTTTTCCCACAATCAAGCCCACTTAACTTGCTACCCCATTTCCAAAACCTTAGAAAGTATTGTTTCTTATGAATTATCCAGTTAGAGCTCCCTTCACTCTTATAAGTTACTTATTAATCATGAAAACTATTATACAAAATGAAATTATTTAAATTTAAAAACCCAATTTTGTGTAGGATAGTTTTCTCGCCTAATGATACCCCTGCATTAGACTCCCATGGTTGGAAAATGTGAGAATATTTTTCAAGAATTCACTGATAAATCAACAACCACTATGTGTGTGTGTGTGTGTGTGTGTTTATTTGTTTCTTCTTTCTTTCCCACACTATGTACTACTCCTCCCTCCTTTGTTTTACAGTCTTCTTCTTCCTCTTTTTAATCCACACCTTGAAAATTCAAAATTGTAATAAAATCCTCACAATTTCACTCAACATTACCATATTCTTCACCTAGTTCACTTTCATCATGATTTTAATCATTTGTTATACTACCTGTTGTAACTTTTCCACCTATAATAACTATTATATATGTTTCCCAATGGGCCTCACTAGCTCACATAGTTATTTAACAATGTTTCTTATTTCCTATATATCATCCCTCTTATGCACCCTTACCATTATCTCAACAAACTCTACCAATTATGTTTTTCAATAATCTCCTCATTTTTGTTTTATTTTACTACAAAAAATCCTCCAATGTAATCATCTTCAACTTGATGTTGCTCTACTTCACCTTCATGTTTTTGCATCAACTTTCCATGCTGCAACTACTACATATTTTATTTTCTCTACTCCACTTTATTTTCATTTTATACATATTTGACTTCATTTGAAAAAAAAAACTCACAAAAAAAATGATGGCAATTAAGAATTCCCATATACATTTCTTCCATCATTACAGCGGTAATATCATATCCTTACAACTTTTTTTATACAAGGCCACTCTTTTTTGCAACACCATATTCTACTATGATACCACTCATTGCTGCAAAAATATATTTGGTTTTCACATACATTGTTTTGAGAAAAATATTACACTTATCTACATATTGAGTTTTCTACACAAACTCCTTTACTTCACTCTTTTCCTTCTAGTCTTTTAGTACAAATACATATAGAATATCCTTTGGTGTGATATCAACAACATGCACTTCACACACACTTTTCTCATTAGTTTCCTTAACAACATGTACCCCACTCATACACTCAACATTCTCCACAACCACAACCAGTATAATTCCTTTTCTTTTTCTTCTCACTGTATGCTTTCATGTTTTCTCTTCATTTGCACCTTCTCAATTCTCAAGGCCAAATTATAAGCCTCTTTTTATGAACACATATTCCCTACAAGTAATTTCCTTTTAATGGATAACTTCAATCCATCCACAAACTGCATCTTTTTTCCTCCTTGTCTCATACAAAATCACATCGCATGTCCATTCTACAAAACTCATTAAAATATCCTTCCACACATTTAGCATTCTTCTTTAACCTCTCTAATGTTGTCTTCATTTTCAAAGTGTCGATATATCTAGACACTCAGAATTTAGTTAAGATCAACTTGACCTAATGCAAGCTTAGGTAAAGTGTGTTTCAACTTTCTTTAGTGTGCATTTATAATTATGTAATCTGACGATCACAATATGTTCTAGACATAAATTGATCTTATGGTTCATATACTCCTCAATAAGAATAGATATTTATCCATGGATTAATTATTGATTGGTCCATGATATATATTTAAAGAGAATGGAGTGTCATTTGTGAATGATCAATTATGAGAATCTCATATACAAATTATTTTCCTTTTGTACTGATATACTGCCTCAAGTGTTTGCATTGGCTAGGACCATGGACTACTTCCTTCTTTGATGGTTTTAACCATGTAATACACTAGTGTACTAATATTTGATCTATTTGTGTGAGCAGTTGTCTTAAGGTGTTTAACCTATGTGGATATTCTTTGTTTATTAAACATGGTATCAAATCCCCTATGAATACCCACTCTCGTTGTTAATTGAAATCATGAACCTATGTCATTGCATACATCAAAGGACATCTAGATTCTTCTATTTCTAATAATTTATGAATTTAAAGAACCATTCTACTACATTCAAAGTGGTATTTGAGTTGTAAACCCTTTTCATTTCACCCAAAAAGGGTTTCATTTGCCCAAGATATGGCCATTTATACTAGATTTCGAGGTATACAGTTTCATTTTATTTTATTTTTAAAACTCTTTCATTTTGTTCTAATATTTGATTTTGATTTTTCTATTTGTCATTCTTAGTTTGATCCTTTTCTAATCTACATATGCTCTTTTCCATGTGCCTTGTACAATATCAGTAAATCATAAACAAAATGGGAAGTGTTGTATTTTCTACATATTCTCTTTGACATGCATTTTTTGTGATCTCACAAATTAGAAACATAGAGAAAAGTTACACTTTCTAGGTAGGCTAAACAATATCTAACCCCTGACTTATAAAGTTTTTTTTTTTTTTTAAATTACATGTTTTTTGTGTGCAGTCATGTGAATCTCTTTGCAAGTAAAAACAAGGGTATTTTGGTGTAAGCACGTGCTTCAAGGAAAATATTAGAAATAAAAAAGAGTCCCACTTGGTCCTTTATAAAAAAAATTACATCTTTTATAATAGCTTACTTGGTTGAAAGTTACTTTATTAAATTAGAAGTTTTTAGTTAAGTCTTTATTTTTATTAAGTTACTTTTTGAAAAACTTCATGTAACTTTAAGTTATAACATAACTTTATTGTAAAGTGCAATTCACTTAAATTATAAAAGTGATTTACTTGCAACATAAAATCAACTTATTTGTAAAAGTGAGATTATAAATAAATTTATACTTAAAACTCAGTAACCTCATTGTGCACCCATCACCACATTGATCAACCTCCACCTACCATGTGGAACCATGTTTATTTTTAATCATTTCTTCAAAATGGCATAAATTTGACATATGGAGTTTGTTTTCAATGCCATTTTTTCAAACTACCCATTTTTTAAGATCTTTCGATATAGATAGTTATTTTTTACTTTTGAATCCATCTTAGCTACATATTATAATATGGATAGTCCAAGTGATCTCCTACTTACAGGTTCAAACTAATTCTCATCAAAATCCAATATGGAGGATCTACAAAGTAGGAGACTTTACCAAGTTATTTTGTGAATATATGTTATGATACAATGCCTTAAAAATGATTAAAATTCAATGAATATAGTCCACTTCGAGGGGCAAACCTACTTTTACAATATATCCAATTAAGAATACAATATGGTATGAGATAAAATGATCCTAAGACTAGGTCTCCTTGGTATATATATAGGAGACAAAGGGTACAATTATACTAAAAGGGTACAATGAAACGTTATATCTTACCTACTAATATAACACTAGAAATGTAATAACTCAATATATAGGGCTTTATAAGGGGTTTTATGCTTAACATGGGGCTTTGTCTAGGGCTTAACATGCCCCTCCCCTTCAAACAAGTGTTTTCTTCAACACTTGACAACCATGGGTGTGTCTGCATGAAGAAATCATCTTACCATATCGCCTCTTCCATTGGTAGGGTCTTCCATTTTACGAGGTACTCAATAATTGTTTGATTTTGCAAATTAATAATCCCTATTTCAAGGATTTTTTTTTTGTTCTAGTATGATTTTTTGTAACATACCCAGCCACCAGCAAGCTAGTCCATGCCACTTCAAGAACACACTTCTTAGACATATTTTGAATTTCCGATACCAATTAATTAATAAAGAAAGCATGAAAGAAACACATGCAATAATCAATATTCATGATACTATAAATGAAATGAGCTATATGCCATTCACAGAAATAAACATCAAGAATGCACGTTATAGATACATATCTCATAGATAACACTTAATACACAATGTAAATAAATATACAAGCAGAGAAACACATGACAAAGAACATGTATCTTTAATAAAACCAATCACCAACTATATGTAGACCAAGGACATTCCACCCAACATTAGACATTATTGTTCCAAGTCTCAACAGTAGGTCAACCTCGATCTTGGGCTATCAATCCACAAGGACGGGTCTCAAACCGACACTATGTTTCCTAAACCAATCAACAATCAAACTCTCATAGGTTTCTCAACCACACAACAAAACCCATATTACCAACTCTCTTTCCCCTCATCCCACACCACCCAAATAAAATGAACCCACTTCACTTCCATGTAGTCCCTCAGGTTGTCCACCTCTTTCCAGGGCTCCAATGATTTTGGTTAGGAAATATCAATGCTAGAAACTCTCAAGATTCTTAGTTGTGGATAGTTCTCTCTCAACTACCATTATTCTCGTGCTCACATGCATCCCTACCTTTCTGGAATAAACAGTAATTATATCTAGCCAACCATAGTTACTTTCCTTCAAAAATACATTTTCCTTTCCCCATGCAAAACCAAGAATGAGAAAAAGAGTGAATTCAAGAGGAACAACTCCAAAAATCATTTTTGAGTAAGAATTAATGGCCAACTCCCAGGACAATCAATAAAAATGTTTAAACATCAAAATCATAATGTGGCCTTCCCCTAAGAATCTCATGTAATCCCCTCTTTCTCACCAAAATTCCAAGGTAAGTAAAATAAAAATAATTTAAAAGTGCAAAGGCTTAGACCCTTAGATTTCCCCCTCTCTCGTGGAATCATAGCCCCTTATAACTCTTGTCCCTGTTTGTCTCACAGTGAGCGATGTATTTTATTATTAATAATGATCAAAGTGTTACATTTCCTAGGCACTCTAGCCCCTTTTTATTGTTCAGGCACTCTAGCCTTTGATCAAATAAAAAAAATACATTATTAATATAGGGATTGAAAACTAGGGTATAACATTCCCCTCCCCCTTATTTGGAACTGTCCTCAATGCATACACAAAACATAAATAAAATTTCAAAATTCTTCGAAAATTCATGGGTACTCTTCCTGCATGGCATCTTCATGCTTCCAAGTAGAATATTCGAGACTATAGAAAGTACACTGAACTTTTACTAGTTCCGTGACTCGATTTCGTAGCATTTTGACATTTTTGTCCAATATGCACACCAACTGGACCTGAAAGTCTCCTTCTAGCTCCACCTTAATCAAATTCCAACCAATAACATGGTTAGGATCATGCACATAATTTTTTAGCAAGAGACATGAAATACATTATGCACATTCATGGAAGAAGGCAATGCAATCATGTATGCAATTGGCCCTATTCTGTCCAATATCTCAGATGGACCACTAAATTTGGATACTAGCTTTGTACAACTGCCCAAATTCAATGAGATGTTCTTGGGGTTCACTTTCAAAATCACATGCTCTTCCACTTTAAATTCTCTAGTTTCCTATTCTTATCTTCATAACTCTTATATCTATCTTGTGTTGGCTCAAAATTCTTCTTAATTTTAACCATCTAATCTTCCATATCCTTGAGCAATTCTATCTTAGTTACTACTTTGTCTACTGGGTTGTCCCAACTCACTAGATTATTTCATTTTCTACCATAAAAATATTTAAATGGGATCATTTTTAATGAAGCTTGATACCCATTATTATAGGAAAAATCAACCAAATGAAAGTAATTTTTCCACTTAGATGGATTATCTATCACATACATTCTGAACATGTCATCAATTACTCGGTTGAATCTCTTTGTCTTCCCATCTGACTGTGAATGGTATGTTATGATAAATTTTATATTTGTACCAAATCTTTAAATAATCCCCTCCAGAAATTTGAAGTAAACTTTGTATCTCTATCTGAGACAATTGCCTTACGTATTCCATGCAACCTCATAATTTCCCTCATGTAAATTTCTACAATAATAGTTGTTGTATAGGTCATTTTTACAGGAACAAAATGAGCATACTTTTTCAATTTATCCACCACTACCATTATTGAATCATGTTGCCTTGTTGTCTTGGGAAAATTAGTAATAAAATCAATGGTTACCACTTCTCATTTATTCTCTAGAATTGGACATGGCTATAGTAAACATGTTGGGTGTCTATGCTAAACTTTCACTCTCTATCATTCCATACACCTAGAAATGTAATCAACAATATCCTTCTTCATCTCAGGAAAAAATAATTGGCTTCTTGCTACTGCAATTATTTTCTGGTAACTGGGATGTTCAACATATGGAACATTATGCATTTATTTTAACACCAAATTCCTAAGTTATATGAAACTAGGAACATAAATTCTATTTTTATGCATAAGTAATCCATCTTCCTTCATCTCATACTCTTTAAATTTATGTTGTTCATTTTCCTACTATAAGTGTTGGGCCCTTCGTTTTGAATACCTCCAAGTTTTGTTGACATATAAAGGCTTTTGGGAACAATATAACACACTGACAGTGAATCCAAGTAGTGGAAAGCTAACTACCATTGTGCTAGCAAGGAAAACAAGTGATGAGTCATCTAGGAAAAGCAGCAGAAAGAAATGGAATATTCAAGAGAATTACATTAGGATGAAAAATCAAGAAAGAGTAAAAACATAATCAAGAATCCAATAATCCCGCAAAAATGTTATAAATAATGGAGTTATGTAATGGTTTGGGGTTCTGTTCTAAGTTTTTGTTCTTGGTTTTCCATTGGTTTTGTTGTTGTGGGGTTTTTCGGTTTTGTTGTTAATGAGCATTATCAGGCAAGAAATGCAATTGTGCAGAGTTTGAGAGTCGAGATCGGATCCCTCATTATTATATCATCTGTATATGTATTGATAGTAAGGAATGTATTCCATGTATGATCAACTGTGATAAGATAATATATGATGGATTATTCGGGCACCCAAAAATTTGTCAATATGTGGATGAATGCATGGTTTATTTCCTGTGTAATATTTATTGTTCTGTGTAACTGATAGTTGTGTTAATGTTTAAACAAGCTTCTTGATGTATGTGGTTACTTTAATGTTGCGCAACATGGACTATTCAATGCTTTTACTGGTCTAATCTTCTTAATGTTATGATATATTTACCTTTGATTATGGAATTGTACTATAATTGTTAAGAACCAAATATCAAAATAGCATAAAAAACCTCAGAATAAGTACTCCATGCCTTGACAAAGATAAATTCAGATAATAAGCATCTTCGAGGGGGGAAAACTCCTTATACATTACATGAATTCACAAATACAATATTCTTTCAAATGAAAAGGTCTCCTTGGTATATATAGGAGACTAGGAGATATAACTACAACTAATGGACCCAAGCCAACATAAATACAATAACAATACTAATGTAATATGCCCCAGTTAAGGGGTAATGTGCCACAATTTAGGGCTTAACATGCCCCTCACCTTTTGAAAAGTGTTGTCCTAAATGCTTGAGTAGTTTTGGATGCTTCTGTATAAAAGTCTTATCTTCCCATGTGGAATCTTCAGCAAGTAGCCTCTTCCACTTAATGAGATAATCTGAAATTGATCTATTCCTTAGCTGGCGAATTCTTGTGTCGGTGATAAATGCAGGCTTCAACATGATTTTTACTTCCTTGTCAAGTTCTAGAAATATAGTTTGAACTGGGATCTTGTCACCTATAACCTTCTTTAAGCATGAAACATGGAAAATTGGGTGTACTCATGAAGATGCAGGCAGCTCCAACTTGTATGCCATAGTACCAGTATTTTGCGACACCTTATAAGGGCCATAGTACTTCATTGATAATTTATCATCCTTATTAGCTTACTTGACATCTGTTTGTATGGTTGTAGTCTTAAAAATACCCAATCCCCTACTTCAAAACTTCTTTCACTATGATTTTTGTCTTCTTGTTGTTTAATCATGCGATTATGTGCCATGGTAAGGTTGTCCTTTAAGAGTTGGAGAACTTTTTGTTGATGCTCGATGTGATCTTCAACTACTTCAACCTTAGATTTTTCTTTTAGAGAAGAAGTGATGGACGGTTGTTGATATCCATAAAACATCATAAATGGTGTCATTTTTGTTGCATTATGAAAGGAAATGTTATACCACCATTCTGCCAAGGGTAACCACTTGAACCATTGTGTTTGTTTATCATAGACAAAGAAACAAAGGTATCCTTCTAGACATTTGTTCACTATCTCATTTTTTCCATCATATTGAGGATTATAAGTTGAGCTATGAGCCAATTGAGTACCCAAACAAGAAAATAATGATGTCCAAAAATGTCCAGTGAAGATGGGATCTCTATCACTTACAACAATCTTTGGGCTTCCATGTAGATTTTGAATTGTCTCCATGAATGCAATAGCAACTGTATTGGATTTGGAAGGATGAGAGAGTGCACAAAAGTGTGTGTACTTGGTAAGTCTATCCAAAATCACCATGATGACACTATTTCCTTCAGACTTCAGTAAACCTATGATGAAATCCATGGAAACCTCCTCCCAATGCTGACTTGGAATGGATAATGGTTGTATGGGGTCTTAATTGTCTCCACCTTATTTTGTTGGCAAACCAAACATTTTGCCACAAAATTTTGGAAATCAATTTTAAGGCCATCCCAAATAAACTCCCTCTTGACCCTATGATAGGTTTTCAAAAATCCCGAGTTCCCTCCTACCGGGGAGGTGTGCAATTCCAAAAGTACCTTTTGTTTGAGTTGGGAGTTCTTACATAAATATAAGTGATATTTGTACCATAGTGAATATTTTTCCATGTAAATATATTGGATGCCTTGGAATCCTACTGCAACATTTGAATGAAAGTCCACACTTCTTCATCATTCTTCCATTCATACCTTTCTTCTGTTATCCAATTAGGTTGGATGATAGAGATAACACATAGAAATTCCTCGAAATATTCATCCTTTCTTGATAATTCATCTTCCACAACACTTTTCTCCCCTTTTCTATAGATGATTTAAAATTCATAACCGAACATCTTGGTCACCCATTTTTGTTTCTCTTCTAAAGATAATATTTGTTTCAATAAGTATTTAAGACTGTCATGATTTGTTTTGACCTTCAAGTGCCTACCTATTAGGTAAGGGAGCCATTTCTTCAATGCATGTATTATTGCCATCATTTCCTTCTCATAAATGGGTTTGTGTAATTCATTTCCTTTGAGTGTCCGACTTTCAAAATCAAGGGGCCTTCCTTCTTGCATTAGAAAAACACCAATGTCATTTCTCAAGGCATCACTTTCCACAATAAAGGTTTTTTTGAAGTCTAGTGTGGTCAAGGAAGGAGATTTTCACATTTCCTCTTTAAGTTGTTCAAAGGATTGATTTTCCTCTGGAGTCTGTGAAAATGCATCCTTCTTAGTTAATGTAGCTAAAGGTGTTGCTATTCTTCCATAGTTCCGAGCAAACTTTCGGTAGTAACCTATCAAGCCAAAAACTCCTCTAAGATTCTTCAATGTTTTGGGAATCAGTCAGTACATCATGGATTTAATATTGTTAGGGCCTACCTTGACATCTTCATGAGATACAATATGACCCAAATACTCTACCTTATTCACCCCAAAGAAACATTTGGACGGTTTTGCATATAGATGTTGCTCCTTTAGTAGCTATAGCACTCTTTCAACATGTCGAACATGATATTCCCAAGACTTGTTATAGATTAATATATCATCAAAAAATACAAAAACAAATTTTTGAAGGAATGGCTTGAAAATGGAATTCATCAACCCTTGGAATGTGGAAGGTGCATTCGTAAGGCCAAAAAGCATGACCAAAAATTCATAATGGCCTTCATGAGTTATGAATGTTGTTTTTGGGATATCTTATTCCTTCACTCTAATCTGATGATACCCTGAATGGAGATCCAACTTTTTGAAGTATATTTCTCCATGTAGTTCATATAACAATTCATCAATGATAGGAATTGGAAACGTATCTTTAATGGTGATCTTGTTGATCTCTCTATAATCTGGACGCATACGTGATGAGCCCTCTTTCTTGAGTACCATTACCACTGGTGCATAGTAATAACTTTGGCCAAGTCTAATAATGCCAACCTCTAACATTTCTTCAACCATATGCTCAATTTCACTTTTCTAGGTATAAGGGTATATGCAAGGCCTGCTGTTAGGAGGAACACTCCCAGGAATTAAGTGAATAGCATGATCCTGATCGCGAGTGGGTGGAAGACCTCTGGGAATATCTATAAATAATTTGGAATTATTATCAATGATACCTTGGAGATATAGAGGAATATATGGCTTGGATGTTTTAACATCTAGTGAGAATAGTTGTACAATTACACCCTAATGCCCCTTTTTCAATAATTTTGTCATGCCATTAGAGTTTAACACCTTATTGGGTTTCCCTGTGATACCCCTTAACTCAAATTCCTTTCCTTCCAATGAAAATTTCTTGAAAATTAAAATCCAATGTTCCCAATGATTGTAACCATTGGACCCCTAGTACGACATCAACACCACCTATATTATAGCGAATGAAATTATGAGAGCTTTGGCTAATTTACAGTGAATGAAATTATGAGCACTACCAGAATCAATTATCACTATTACCTTTTTCTTTTTGATATATCCTTCGATCTTGAGGGTTTGAGGAGTGCTAATTCCATCCAACGCATGACATGATATTTTGGGAGTCATCTCTTCAAAAGAAATATATTCTACATATTCATATTGAGATAGTTCTTGTTCTTTTTCTTCTTCCTCTTCACAATCTATGTAGAATACTTTCTTCTTACCACACTTATGTCCCTTACTTTACTTGTTGTCACATTTAAAGAATAAACAATTTTCTTTTCTTTTCTCCAATTGTTGAGGTGTCAACCTTTTAGGTTCAGGTGGTTTAGAATAAGGAACATTATTCTTTCGATAGATGTTCGGGGTGGTCCTTCTAGTAGCCATATCCATATTTTTACGTTTAACATTTCTCGCCACCCTGAATGCATTCTCCAACGATTTGGGTTCCCAAAAGTGAACCTCATGTTGAATGCTATCCTTTAAAGTTCCTATGAAGACATAAGTTGGGTGCTCATCTAGAATATTTGTTACCTTTATATTCAATCTTTTGAATTTCTCAATTTTCTTCGCAATTGAACCCTTTTGCTTGAGATTTATCAATTGGATGAAGAATGTATTTCTCCTTGTATCCTAATAGTGTGCTATCATTTCTTCCATGAAAATTGTCCAAGTGACAAGTGATTTGTGAGAAACAATCCATAGATACCACACAAACTGAATAGGTTCTAAATATAAGGACACAATTCGTACATTTTGTGTGTGTGTCATGTTAGAGCCATCATTTTTTCAGTTAGAGTCTGTCTTAGTCGAGTCATGGTTCATGTGTCAAACAATGTGTGGTCTGGTATCGAATAACAAATGGGTCGAAGTCAGAAAGTGGCTGATTGTCCCTTGGAGTCGGGAAGGGATGTCAAAACCAAAACATGTGTAAGTACTAAAGGTATTTTCCCAAAGAGTTGGGTCCTATTAGAGGAGAAGGATTTACATGCCAAAGGTTGAGGCAAGTTGTTAAATAGAAGTCATGTAAACAGATGCAACAACCATCATCTGCTGATTATGAATTCAAAAAGAATGAAAAATCACGGTGTTCATATGACGTATACTCTGTAGCTCATATTATATGTACTTTACATGCCTTGAAGTGTACCTGTCATGCGTATGTGCTGAGAAAATATTTGTCTTGCTTTGAAACCTCCAATCACCATGGATTCAGTGTTCCCTGGCATGATTCCAGCTCTTGCCTACCCAGTTATAAATTTTGGTTGATCTGCATATATTTTTTTCACCAAGCAAGTTTGTGCACTATTTGTAATTCTTCTCACGAGCCCTGAGTTTCTCGTGGCTGGAAAGTCATTTTCCTTCTACTGCATCCCAAACTCGGGTTAGGAAATATTACCACTTTGGTTCCATGCTAAATTCGTCGCGCATAGAACAAATACCTGGTGCACCATGACAACATCTCAAAACATAAGGAAAGGTGCACGAAGTAGTAGAAATGTGGGGCCCAAACCTCAAAACTTGACATTGGTAAATGAATATCTGGATGCCAGATCATCTTTTGAACAGATCAGATGCATTGTATTTTGTAGGAAAATCCAAGGATTCAACGTGAAACTGGAAGAACAGTTTGCACTCAGGTTCAATGAGTTTCATGCAGTAATCACAGGAATCACTTTCTAGGTAATGGAGGAAAATTTGTCAGCCACAACGGAGATCCCTCTGCACGGTGAAAGGTGGTTTAAAGGAATGCCTTTGGATGCACTATGCTCTGTGGAATTCATTAGACCAAACTGTTTAAATGGGAAATTCGAAATGGGCATTCCAAGTAGATATCTGGAGGAGCCTTTTCAAAATCTCCTGAGAGAGATTAGGAAATATTTCACCTATGAAGGAAGGTTTGATAAACTTCATCCACATCACATCAGATTGTTGATGCATTTCACAAGAAGGATACCATTAAATATTCCTTTCTTCTTGCACTAAAGACTCAGAGAAATGGAAGAGGGTGTCTAGGCTGAAACAAACCAGCCAAAGAAGAAACTATCTCATGTCTCACTGATTAAATTGTTGATAGTTGAGGAGTTGAGGAAATTGAGAAAAAACTTGGATTTGTTAATACTCACAACTGACATCCCTAGGGACCCCAAAAGAGATTCCCCTCTACCAGCAGAAAAGGTAACGTCTCACTGCACGGAGGCAGAAATAGGAAGGGATGCAAAAGAAGGAAAGACATTAGAAGCCCTATCCCCCCAACAACCGATATCCTGTAGAAGGGACAGAATAAAGAAGAACAAGGTGATTGGGAAATCCCAAGTCCCAAGCGATCCGCGTGCAAATTCAACCGCCAAAGAGTTACTCATGTGTGCCATTTGGCTGGAACCCGTCGAAGGTCCAAATCAAGACACCTGAAACAGAAAGAGAAGGACAAACATTGAAGGAATGAATACTCATGAACCATTGCAAAAGATAAAGGAAGCGCAACTCGCTATTGCTGAGTGGTACCGGGAGAAAAGGGAATTGAGACAACAGTTAGCAATGAAAAATCTTGAGGCATCAACATCGTAGGGCTGATAGGGAAACGCGACATGGATCAAGAGGAAACTCAAGAAAGCGCAAGATACAATCATCCAGCTGTGTGATGCATAGAGGATGTCAGAAGAAAGAAATGCAAAGCACTTCAAGGAATGTAGACCAACATTGGAAAACATTTGTGTGGCTCTAGCCAACGCACAGAAGAGGCTGAAAGGGAATGAGATTCTGCAAAGAAAATTAATGAATCTAAAAAGGCACAATTGGTCTCTCGGGAGAATGCTTTAGATTTTGAAGCTATAGACGAAGCCACTAACATGATCGACCAAATCCATTTTTATCTTCTCAACATGGCATAGATTTTGTCTCCCGTGTCCTATTTTCCCACCAGGAAGTAGTGACTCTGACAGGCACCCGCGTGGAAAACATACAACACAAAATGTTGGAGATCCATGTATTACAAAGGACAGGTGTACGTTGGACACACAACATTTTGAAGAAAGGCGTTGTCTCCTAATTGGTGGTGTCATCTTGGAAACACCTGTGACAGTCCATGGTTACCCGCCACATGCACGCTCCAGCAAATGATCGCACAACAGAAATCAAGGCTGTTACAATGGGTTACTTGAGTCTGACAGAGCACTTGATCATCCAGATACCATGTAAAAGGAAAATCAGCATCACATCGCTCTATAATGATGAAATATTTTTGATGACCGAGTTGTCATGGAAAAGACGTTGATTAATGTGCGATCAAGTATAATTATCTTCTATTTTTGGTAAAGTGTTATACAAAGAGTCATCTAGTAGAGAATAGTCAAGGCCTAATTTCTAGGGATAGTAGTTAGAGAGCAGGTTAGCCTGAGCGGCATACCCTGGTCTATATATTTCATCTTTTGAATGTAAACCGGGTTGATTGGAAAAATAGTGTAGACAAAGACTATTGAATGTACCTTTCGAGCTCAATTGAAATTTAATGCAAAGGTCCTGAAACTTTGATGAAAAGATTCTAATGGTGGAAGTTTGATGTATTGTACTCTCTCTTTGCATATGTGCTTTCCTGTGTTCTTTATATTCATATCTGTATTTTTTTCTAAATTGGAACGTGATTCGAATCTAGAATTCACCACGTGGTGCTCTAGATTTGCGCCATTTAGACGACTGTGTTTCTTCTAAGTGAAATCTGAGTTCATCCCTATCAATGCTCTGAGTTGCTTCATGTGTTTTTATCCCGCCACACACAATGATTTTTAACTGAAAGATTGTCTCTTATTTAGCCTTTATCCTCTCAAATTTAGTCACTAAGTCATTTGTTTCTATCATTTTCTTAAACTAAATCCATAGCCCAAGGTATTCCTTTTATTTCTCCAATAGAACCAAAAAATATTGTTTGATACTGTTAAATATAGCTGACGGTTTAAAGCCATATCCTGTACAGAGACGCAGTCTCAAAGAGACCCCTCTTCAGGTCAAAAAGGCTAGTTTCTAGCCTCAAAGTTGGTTTGTAGGTTGCCTCTGTCATTCGTTTTCTCAGTTGAACAAATTTTACAGAGTGTTAACATGTCACATCATGTAGATCAAAGAACTGCTCCATCTAGAGTATCCATGTGATTGGATCCTTGCAATCAAACTTCCTCATATCAATCTTAGGAAAGCGGTTGGTTTTCAACCCAAAGCTGAATTTTCTCCAGTCTTGATTCATATTCCTTGTGTCCTCATCATGAATTTCATGGGATACATTTCCACTTTTAGATGGCCTCTCTATTAGAAACTTTTTCAACCCTACCATGATCTCCCCTTTTAATTCATCCATCTTAGTATCCATCATCGTATCCAGTTTAGCTTCAGTTGAATCCATCATCTTTTGTAGTTCATATTTTTTTACTGCCTTATTTAGTAAACAATTCATGTCCCTTCTCATTTCTTTACCTTCATCAACATTCCAAGTAGGAATTCTGAGGGATTATTTGGTTTAGAGGTTCCCTTTTTTGGTGGCATGTTGGCCAAGTATTACTGCAAGGCAGGAATTCCTAATTGTCTTAGGCATAGGTCCTCACAGACAAGGGAGTGTTAGGTGTTATATCTCTCTGATATATGTGTGGGGTCCAACAATATTACTCAGCCCAATATCTCAAGGCACTAACTAAGGATGCTTGACCATGCCTTTATCTGTACTATCTGACTACCCAAGTACTAGAGAGTGATGTACCTGAGTGTTGTTCTCGGTGTACTATAGCAACAAGATGACCAAATGATTTACTCGATTGGTCTCAAGATTCTAGCGGGTCTCCTGACATACACCAAGTATGTCGGAGCTCAAATACATAGTAGTTTTGTATAATTCACAATCATTCGAAAGGATCCTTCTGATATACTCTAGGTATGTGGAAGAACCACATTGTCCATGAGTCGTAGTGCTGACAAGTAATGACAACTCCTATGTTTAGAGACATCAGAATACATATGTACCTAAAAATCCCTAAAATTCTCCAATATACATTTGATACTCCTTTTATCCCACTTTATTCCACTTTTTGAATCACCCCAATTCGATATTCTAGTCAAAATATAGGCAAATTTCCAAAAAAAAGAAAAATGCACCTTTTAAAACCCTGATTTGGAGACTGTTATGCTAACCGACCTTTCTTTTGTTGTAGCTCTATAATTTCATCCCTTATTAGTCTAAAATTTTAGCCTGAGGTAGCCTGATGTTTCTTCTTTCCAACCCCATAGGTTCGACCAAGATTGGATTCTCCAAGAGAATTTTATGATAACTTTCCCAAGATGTGCTGATTTTTTCCCTTTCAGAAGAGTGAACTTGTACGACATGCCTCGTGTTACTTTCTTCACTTCAAAACTTGAAATTTGCACCAGTACAATGTTTTTCTATACCCTAACCAATGGTATAGGTCTCACTCAATTGAGAGGTATGTAGCTTCAGATATAACATTTTCCCCAAGAACACCTATTTTATACTGAAATATGGACCAATCAAAACCCTAATTTTCTTAGAGAATAAATTTCTGAGTACAACCAATCAAGGGATAAAAAATTTACACACATTACCTCACTATTCCTCCTTCATACTGTAAAAATTTCAGAACCTAAAACCAAGCCAAAAAAAAGTGGGAACAAAAATTCCAAGAAGACCTGTTTCAGACTAGTTTCAGGACTAGTCAAAAACCCTAACTTGAACATATTGTATCCCCAAAAATTTGATGAACCAAGATCTGAAATTTGGACCCAACTTATCTCTATATTTCTCATTTGCACCATATAAATTATGTATCCCAAAATCATCTAGAAAATAAGTTGTAGCAAAAATCCCAAGAAGACTTGTTTTGAAGAAGCCAGTCCTGAGGATTGTCTAGCTCTGATACCAAATGTTAAGAACCAAATATAAAAATAGAATAAAAAAACCTTAGAATAAGTACTCAACGCCTTGAAAAAGAGATAAATTCAGATAATAAGCATCTTTGACGGGGAAACCTTCTCATACATTACATGAATTCACAAATACAATATTCTTCAAAATGAAAAGGTCTCCTTGGTATATATAGGAGACTAGGAGGTACAATTGCAACTAATGGACCCAAACCAACATAAATAAATAACAATACTAATGTAATATTCCCTAATTAAGGGGTAATGTTCCATTATTTAGGGCTTAATATTAATGTTTTGGACTTGATGGTGCATCCTCTTTAACTCGCTTTATCACACAAGTCTCGGGAGCACTTTGGGTGATACCTCCTACCCTTGTGGAAGGTTGAAATGCCAACAAAACTACACTACAAAGGTACCTTTGTTGGTAATATCCTAGAACCACTATCTCTAATTTCACACCAACAAATGGTTTCACTTTCGGGACCTGAATTCTTAGTGATTTTTCATAGGATACATCATCACATCTTTAAGTATGACATTGAAAACTGGTGGGAAAGAAGGTGTGACGAGTTCATATTTCAAGAAACTGAGTTATGATAGAAAGGTATGAGGGATATGAAGGATGCAGTATTTTATTCCAAACCAACCAGTGATCAGTGAAAAATCTTCTCGATCTGATTCCTAGAGGAGGTCTACTAGTGGCTCAACTGGTTTCAAGAAGTGCTAGAATTTAAACATCGTGTCGAGAAAATATTCAATTGGACTATTGTGTGGATAGATGCTCTTCATAAGTTGGATCACTAGATTTGTCGAGATGTGTATTTTTGGGTCCAAATTTCCTTGGAAGGAAACATCATTGAATTTTCTGCAGAAAACCACTGATCGTTCTCAAAGGAAGAATCAATATCTTACAAGGGAGACCAAGGGAGATTAATGAGAGAAATTCCAATGTGGATGAAGATATTTTGTTGGTGGAAGAAAGAATTCTACCAGTTCCTTTGGTTGAAATGGATGAGTAAAACCCTTTGCATATGAATGAAGGGTGATTTAGTATAGGATATATGAGTTATGATACAAAATTTCTTGAGATATGGGGGGTCTTCATGAGAAGAGTTCCAGAGAAAAGAGGGCTCAGAAAAGGGTTGTGGTGATTGAAAATATGTGGTGAGAAAATATGCGAAATTTGATGAAGATTCTAGATCAGTTGCACAAGGAGATCAACCTCGAGAAGAGTCATAAAAGAGAGTTAGAGAAGTTGAAATATTTATAGTTACGTGGATGGTTGGTCAGCTAATGGTTGAAGGAGAAGTTGGGAGAGAAAAAAGATATTTTTAGATAGAGTAGATGATATGGAGAAAAGTCATAAGAAATAATCAAGATCAGAGTCACCGCTGAGGAACAAGACTCAACTGTAACCTCTGAAAAATTTGCAGGAGAACCAATTCCTACAACACCCAAAGATGTGAAGTACACTACAAGACCTAATAAGATATGGCCTCCTAATGCAACCCCCAGGTTAAAAAATATCATCTAGAAGACACATGAAGCAGCCTTGGATCGCCTAGTCCCTCAACACAGTCTTCCAATCTAGTAAATTATACAATACATTCTCCCATAATTTATGCTATTTCTCCTCATTCTAGTCTAACCAGTTCGAATGGTACTAGTAGCAATAGTCTAAAAATTTCTTTAGTTTTATCATAACCAGGAAAATTAGGATTTATCTTGATTGTCTCTCCAGGTCCTCCCATGGTACATCATCACATCGAATCCATCACCTTATACCCATAATTTTGGGGTAAGGGGCATGAGGATGTTGAACAACATTAGCTACTTTTCAAGGACATTTGGTGGTATCATGGAACTTTGGATGCTAATAAACTACTTGATTTTCAAATCATGTTAATGGGTTAGGCATATATGAAATCCATTGAACCAGGAAATCCCCAAGGGAAACCATTTCATTTTCCGCAAGTCACACAAAAATTTATAGTTGAATTTAAACTACCCTAATCTAAGAAACAAGCTCTTTTTGAACTGCGAGAAATCAAACAGAGATATGGGGAATATGCTTAGGAGTATAACCAAATATTCAAATACGTGATAGGGAAATTGACAAACCCCATTCATGAAGACCATCAGTGGGAATGTTTCACTCAAGGACTTTTACCATTAATTCAGATCCCACTAACCCAAAAGAGAATAACTACATTGGGGGAATCCCTATAATAGTCCATGAAAATTGATGTGATGGCGGGTTATCATGGCATCTTAAGGTAATAAGACCACTCGATGAATTTAATATTACACAACTGCAAGGCCAAATTTCTTCCTTCACTGATAATATTCAAGAATTGACCATTCCTAGAGAAACCCACCCTCAATTCTAGTGTACCGGTTGCTACAATGAGGGGCATAGAATGAGGGAATGTCCCAAACTAAGGGGTGTGGGACACCCCCCCCCCGGCTCAACCCATGGTGCCTCCACCAATAGGACCATCTGAAGGATTTATGCAAGTCACAGCCAAAACAACATTCCATGGCCCTATGTAGTACCATGCCTTCCCAAACCATCAGGGTAATCAAAATAATGACTATTGTGAATTTTTTCGAATCCATGGGCATTTCCCTTAGCATTTCCCAATCCTACAAAAGTACACCCCCATCCTAAAAAAAATATATTGTGAGTTATGTGGGTCACCTAATTAAGCCATCAAATACTATCGCACTCTTGATGATCTTGAGGACAGACTAGATTAGTTAGAATTCATGGTTTATGAATCTCCTCAAGGATTTGGAGGAGGACGGAGAGGTGATGGAGGGTTAAGAGGTGGACAAATTAGTGAAAAGGGGGCCAGTGTGGTGTCATAATTGCGATGAGTAGGGACATATTGTGTTCCCACTATAGAAACAACACCCATGCCACCAAGGATTGCCTCGAGATGATTGTGAAGTGGGAGGATCATGCAAGGCAAAGAGGTGCCAATTTGATAAACTCAAAGCCCCAACCTTACACTCAAGAAAAGGTGCCCAATATTAATATTATTACTAGAGGAAGAACAAGGACTGTTTTTGATGTTGATAACTCAACTCAAAGCAAGATCCACAAGGCAGTACTAGAAGATGTTACATATGACCCGCTTGTGCAAAACAATTATTTAAGGATTTTGTTGAGATATTCTGATGGATTTCTAATCCTACAATATTGATACCTGCAAAATAAAGTCGTGAGCCTCAACCTAAGCTCGCAAAAAATTGTGTGGCACAAAATAATCCTCCAGTGAGACCCCACCAGACTATTGAATTGTGGTTCCACTTACTTTCTGATATTTTGGACGATGAACAACTCACTAAAGAGTTGTGGAACACCCTTAAGGGGACTATACAAAATGAAGGGAGAACCAAGGAATTGATTTTTTCTAACCTTTTGGAAAAAAATACTAGTCGGATTCATAAAAGGAAGTGAAGATATGGAATGGAATTTTGACTAAATTATCACATTAATGGTATAATATTAGTGATGTTAGGCTAGATCTAGGGTCTGACGTCAATATACTATCAAAGAAAACTTGAGAATTCATGGGTAATCCCAAGCTCTTTTATTCACCCATTCAGTTGTAGATGGCCAATAAATATTATATATATCTTTTTGTATGGTTGCAAAATGTTGAAGTGGACTTAAATGGATTCAAGACAATGGATGACTTTGAGGTTATAGAAATCATGGGGGAGAAGGACCCATACCTAGCTTTATTGGGCTTATGAGAATTTTATTGTTATTGACCTTAAGAAAGAAATCATGACCTTTGAAGTAGATGGTGTTAGGTGGAAATATTGTCGTTTAATTTCATTGTATTATTTTCCCAACCATTTAATTTGTCAATCCGAGGTTTGTAGGCTTACGAAGCACACACACTATATATGAAAGACTGAAGTAGAAGTAATCTAATCTAAATTGATGAAATGAAACTAATATAGGAAAGCTGGAAACATTAATCTAGGAAAGCAGGAAATTGCATAAAGAAAAAGCAATACAACATGTGAAGAGTTAACGACAAATAACATATGTGAGCTCACACAATAAAGCTATCTTGAATTACATAACAATAATCAAATGACAATCATGAAAGCATAACAATGAAATAATATGAATCAAAGCTAAGAATCCCTTTCTCTTTTGAATCCTAATGACTACTCTAATTCTAATTACATCCTAATTGAATTCTCATGA
>JASDQU010102441.1:490340-539668 GCA_032191745.1 Picea mariana
TCACCATTGATGTCAATGAGTGCCAAGGTACTTGAGTACATATGGAAAAGTGTGAATGAATGAGATGATGTTGAGCCACTTGCAAGATATGACGATCAACGGACATTGATGTATTCCCACGATTGTCAGCAAGAGAACTTGCCATTAAGGCATGCAAGCCTCTAGGTACTCAAAAATGGACTCTAGTCTTAATCCCAGATAAGGTGTTGAGGTCAATGGGGTAAGACTTGTTGAAAGGTGGGCCTTAAGGAATCCCACATCAGTCAACATGAGTTCGGATAAAAAGATTGGTAGGACTATAAATGAAAAGATCTCAGTAGTAATAGTGCTTATGCCAAGGCAATTTAGTCAGGGAAAGGGAGTTGGATAGTTTTATTGACAAGGAAAACTGAACTGGAAAAAAAAAATCTAAAGAGATGTATGCGACTCAAAAAGATAGGCATGTGTGAAGTCATGAAAGTTAAGGTAGTGGAAGATGGCTTCAACATCGAGGATGACCAATCAGCTTTGAAGGAGAAATAGGATAGTGTCTCATCATGAAATTTGAAAAAATGATGAAATATGAGTATTGTAGCATGGTGTATCAGCATGGGTGTTGTGTAACAACAAACATCAAGATGTGCAAAACGTTGTTTGTGTAACAGAAAATTGTTTCTGATGAGTAACAGCTCCTTCAAGCTGTCTAACAAACATGTTTTTCTGGAAAATGTTGTGATTCTTGAAAATCATTGTGGTATGGAAAATGAGCGTCATGTTCCTGCAATCAGTCTTTAGTACTAATCCTGCAATCAAAGCTTCATGAGAGAATCACTAAACATAAAACGGAAGATATAAGTAAAAATGTGAGCTAATTGAGATGGAAAATAAATGCAATTTTACCTGTTGTCAGCATTTATTCTCTTCGTCGTTGATTGTCACCAATGTGACTTAAGAAAACAAATTAATGTTAAGTGTAAAAACTTGTTTTTGGCAATCAGTTTCAGGAATGAGATGTCCATTTGCAAACTTCATTTTTGTTTTTGTTTGTTTATATTTTATTCGCTAATTGTTTTCTATTTTATATATGGATTTGTAGTGTTTTTCAATTTTTAAATTTTTGTTAAGTTTTATTGTTTGTGTTTTGTTCTTTAAGTATTATTTGTTTATTTATTTATTTATTTATTATTATTATTATTATTATTATTATTATTATTTAAAGTTTTGTTTATTTACCAAGCCCTAAAGAAAAAACTATATATATGATTTTAGAAACTAGGCACAAGTACAATAATACATTGCTATACAAAGTATCATGAATAAAAGCAAGATGCTGCCCTGATCCAAAATACATACAGTTATCTTGCACTTCTTCAAAACCAATTGCAATAAAAATCATTCTAGGAATTGTCTTTTGAGCAACAGTCACATTGCTAAACAATAGGCTGCCTTTTCATTTGTATAGTAGCAGGTTTGCTGCTATTCATGGCGGGCTGACTTGCCATCCTGTTCTTGATCTTGACAACCATCGTCATGAAATCCTGCTCCACATTAGTTGCATTCTTTGCACTTGTCCCCAAAAATGGAATGTCAATCTCATTCGCAAGTGCCTTGGCTGTGTCATAATCAACTGCAGTCAAATCACATTTGTTTCCAACAAGCAACTTGTTGACATTCTCACTTGAATGTCGTATTTGCTTGCTTTCGATCATGCGTAGCAATCGATCTAGTTCAACCATTGCTTCACATTATTGAAACTCTCTTGATCAGTAACATCATAAACCTCAATGATATCATGCACACCATGATAATAGTTGCTTCTTTACGACCATCTTCTTCATCTGTTGCAATCTTCTATCCCTCAACTTCTCCAAATCATCTTCGTCTAGCCGATATAATAAGGTGGAGTTGTGCAGGTGCTGGAAACAAAAGCGATTTACAATTTGCCTCTCAATTTCCTAGGTAGATCTAGATCAAGGCTGCATCAATTGTGATTTGCCTCTCATTATCATCCTGCGTGCAGGCCAATACTTTAAATCACGGGGCCACAAATAGATTGCGTGGGTTAAATTCCTATGGGAGAAGATTCCAATATCTGAAACATGCTCATACCCTGTAGTAAATGTGCAACAAACAACCATCTAAGGAAAAATAAAATGAAAATGATAATTTTAATTGATAAAATCAATTACGTATCACTTTAGAATGTTGCACCTGCCAGAACCATAATTATTCACAGTAGGATTTACTAATGAAGTTCAAGCAACTAATCTATGTTTTCAGGCACTTTCCTCAATATTCAAGGCAGTCAATCGTTTTGGCCATGACTCAGGAATGCCCCCAACAAATTGAAATTTAAGTAGTTTTCCTCTACTACGATAGAACTCCTCAACACGTCGGCTCTTATCATGGTATACACGAAGCCTCTACATAATCAAGTGAGTGTGATCAAAAGGTGAATCACTATGCATAAATCAAGCCGGTATACCTTACGAGTTTGCAATGGAAATCACCAATTACACCAAATTGTTATCTTTCATGATTTTAATGGGATGGGGGTAAGGAAACATGGATCTCACTAGATTCTACAGTTTCGTCTCCATTCTAGACACCAGGAAATGAAAGAAGATGTTTTCTGGACAAGAAGTGTGTTGAAGAATGGAGAGCACAACAACGATAGAACCTCACAAGTACTCGGAATCAAGAGTAATTGCTATATGCACATACGCAGGGTTACAAACCATTCCATTGAGGCCAGATAAGGTGCATTCTTTCCCATTTCGAAATGTCGGTGCCTCTTTAAATGAAAACAAATCGCTGAATGTCAATAGATTCGAAACTACCGTTAGCTCCATAAAGCCCTCTCTGTTCCTGTGGAAATCGAACGGTGACGACCTAATCACCTCCGCCGGAGACCACAACTGCTACGAAGGGAAAGAAATGACAATAAAAATGACAACAAATGAAAATCCCTACATTCTTATGAACCACGCCATTGTTTCTCTATTAACATCCCGACACTTCAATGTTCGCTGCTTGCAGCTGAAATATTTCAAATGGAGCAGCAGGGATGCAAGAAGCACCAGTTCCCTCAGCTCAGCCAGCATGAATCTCTTCAATTACTCCACCTTTGCAAAATCTTAAAATCCTCTACGATTCTCTTAGCATTAAAGCCACAAAATGACAAAGCCTCCACAAAACAAGCGATGGAAAATGCCAATCTACAACGGCCCCAGCATCAAAATGCTTAAATGTTTTCAACTAGGCATCTACTAGCTCACCATTTGGAAAACACTTGATCTACCACAAACGAAGCCAGATTTATCCTTATCCCACTGCAATCCTCAAGCAGCCAGATATTGCTGCAACATATATCGGCAACTATAAATGTAGCATTACTTTGGCCCACATATTAAAGAGAAATGCACACAACAACGCCTTCCTTTAAAGCACAGAGCTCCAAAATGTCAACATAAATCTCCAAGAATCCTTCCGTAGGATGAAATCTGAAGGATAGACTAAAAAAAATAACTTCTTTGAAGATCTATTGCAAGGCAAATCAACAGAAGCCTCCAATCATTAAATCTTTATCAAGAGATCTGAAGCCAAGGCTCTGCGTAAAATAGGAAAGCAGAGCCGTTTTGGAACAATAAACGCAGCTGGACCTTGTGCACGATTGTGCAATACAATCCTTTGATTTCTTTCATCTACAATTCCCCTTCTCCACCATTGATCCAGGTGGATATCTGTGGCCACCCACCTTTTCCGACTGGCTCAAAACAATTTTCTGGCAATTTTGGCAATTTACTATTTTTAGTAGGTTTTAACTTCCGGGGCCATTTTGAGGGCCTAAATGAAGGTTTTTTGAGATCTAGGTTCTCAATGATAGACAAAGGAATAATTGGGCCCCCAAAATGAATCTCCTCGATGATACCTTTCCAACAAGCTATCACACGCCTAAAATAGAGATCGTATGCAAAAGTTACGACCCCGGGAAGTTGATGTACTAACTTACCCAAACGGGGCCCACATGACTTTTGGTGCTTCATCTCCTAGGGTTAGGTTTTTGGATGTCTATGAATTTTGGCATTCTCATCTATTGTAAAAAGGCCTCTAGAGACTCATTGTAATCATCTTCTGATGGATGCGAGTAGCAGCCACATCTCTTCTCAGAGATAAGCTACCAGCGCCCTAGCTAGTTTATTTCCATTCTGTCTGTAAGCATATTTCAGTCATTTGTTATTAATGAAATGAAGTCTTATTTCCATTGCATCTTTGTTTTTATGTGTATTTCTGTATTTCATTGTGTTCCTACATAAATCTGGATCAACCATAGAATACAAACATGTGTGCAACCTTGTCTCCATGCATGACACATGTTTGGCGCAACTCACTTGTTTTCATTGAGCGTGCAATAACCTTCTACCAGTTAACGCAGATATGCATGGATCTACATGGATATGCAAATGAGCTAGATGAGGATGCGGCATATGGGTAGAAAGAGAAAGATGTGTCTCCCTAATACTAGCAACGGGAGCAAGAGGATAGCAAAAATGGATTTTGCAAGATTCACTGCAAATATATAATTGCAAGATTTGCTGCAAATCATCGCCAAGATCTGCGTTTGAGGAGTTACAACAAACATACTAGGCTAACTCATTTCGAGGATGATGATGATAGCAATCAATCCGAAATTTCTAACTTTGTTTTGCCAAAAATAGTGTTGTTTCAACCACTCAATCGAGATTGAATTTGATAATCGTAAGAGTGGATCACCGCTTGAGGATACGTAGGGATAGAGATTGATTTTCTTGTTTGCAATCAAAGTCGATTCGGTGGTCAGGATCAAGATCCATAAGAAAATCAAAGATTTAATCGACTGTTCTACACATAATTGCCAAATAATTCGGAGACTAGGTGCTAGAGCATGGAAATTACAGGTGTGGCATGGGCAGTGCACAATCCAGAGCAAGTGGGTAACATAGTTTCGACCACAGTTACAACTTTAGAAGGATGAAGGAAAAAAGATGGCATCGTTGCGCTCTCAAATTAGTGAGAAGTTTGCATGTTTGCAATGTTTTAGCTATTGTTTCAGTGTTGTTGCAGACCTTTTTATTATTATTATAATTTTTCTTTTTGTTTTATCTTTATCCTAATGCCATTATTGTTTTATTGTTTGCAGATCACTGTTACAAAAAAAATAAAAATAAAAAAACATCATTGTTTCAGCATGCTGTAACAGTATGTAAAAATTTCACTGTTTCAGCATGTAAGGGCAGTTGCATCCACTATTTTGTCATAGAAACACCTAAAACTTCAACTTACAAAAATGTTGTTTTTTTTTTTTTTTAAGCAAATGGAGAAAAAATGATTGGCAAATTAACCATAAAATCGATTACGCATATTGCAAACCATTAATTTCTTTATTCCTGAAATTAATCTAAATCATCCCTATTTTCTGATCCTTGCGATCACACGAAGCGTGGAGGAGAGCATACTTATTCTAGGTGAAAAACAAAACCAAAACATCTACCTACTTTATGCTAATTATAATTAAAAATTAGTTACGTGTAATTAAATTTCCAGTGTAGCCACTCACGTAGCAGTAACAAAAATATGTTCAATGGCCATTTCTTGAATGAAAAGTGAAAATATACGAGAGTGAATGAATCTAGTCGCTGTAACAACAAACTAACTAAGTAAAAACAAAAAGACTGATCTAATTGAGTAGTTACCTGGAACCATTGTTCAATAAGGCTTTCGTAAGCACAATTTTCTTCACTCAGATCATGTTGTAACTCCTCTTCATCTTCCTCAATCTCCTATTCGAATGATTGTTCGTCATCAGATATGCAGGATTCTTCAGATGTTGAATTTTCAATTGTTTCTGGAGGAGTATTTGAATCTTTGATCCTTGTCAAGATCTCCCCTTCCAAGGAAGAGGAGATCTCAATGTCTACCAGGATCTGAGTGAGTAGTTCCAAGCTGTCACTCATTTTTAAATCATGTTAAAAAGAAGGATTCTTACAGCACCCAAATCAAAATGAAAAAAATTAAAAAAAAACACTCTTGCGAAAACATAAAAAAAAAATTACTCTTCACAGTTGTGGAAATTAAAACATTCCTAATAGTTGGTCAGGGAGAACATGAGTAGTCTCCATTCAAGTAGTTGTTAATACCCCTAGAACCAACACATGTAGATCACACTTGCAAAAATTTAAACTAATCTTGCGGAAATTGAAATTTACACCCTAATTATGCTTGCAGGAATTGAAATTCACACTCTAGAGCTGGTAGGGAGAACATGAGGAGTCTCCACTCACGTAGCTACTATGACCCCTTACCAACACATAAAGGAATTGAAATTTACACTACCCTACATGTCCTTACCCATATTTCACCTCGGAGTTAGGATCATGTCTAATCACACTTGCATAAATTGGAATGAAAAAGAAACTTATACCTCAATCCATCATGCTTCCCCGACAACGACGCCAAAATGTTAGGAAGAAATATTGTCATTTAATTCTATTGTAGTATTTACCCAACCATTTAATTTTTCAATCTGAGGTTCGTAGGATTACGAAGCACATGCACTATATATGCAGGACTGAAGTAGAAGTAATCTAATCTAAATTGTTGAAATGAAACTAATCTAGGAAAGCAGGAAACATTAATCTAGGAAAGCAGAAAATTGCATAAAGGAAAAGCAATACAACATGTGAAGAGCTAATGACAAATAACATATGTGAGCTCACACAATAAAGCTATCTTGAATTACATAACAATAATCAAATGACAATCATGAAATCATAACAATGAAAGAATATGAGTCAAAGCTAAGAATCCCTTTCTCTTTTGAATCCTAATGACTACTCTAATTCTAATTACATCCTAATTGAATTCTCATGAAGAGAGAGCACTCTATTTTATACATGAGAGCCTTGAAGATAAGATAACCATCTCATTATTAAAGATCCACTATTCTCTCAACCTATTTCTCATTATTACAAAATATAATCCCTTTAAATCCTCACACATATCTCTCATATATCTTAGATAAGATATTCCAACCAAATCTCCATGATCTTCTCCTTTGGAATGGTCTTGAATTATCTTCTCAAATATTGAAATGGTGGAGGAAGTATTCGAGAAGTTCTTTGAATTAATCCTTCACATATTCCTACGCATTACAAAGCTCACACATATTTGAGATATATATGAAAACATGTTGATTTTCTAACATTTAATCACAAATTCCTTTTAAATACTAAAATGAATAAAGTGGATAACAATAAGGTGAAACCCAAGTATATTTATGGAAATGATATCATGAAAGGTTAATGGGGCGATGAAATGTGAAGAAGGATGATGGGAAAGCTGGATGAGAATAGGACATTTATGAGCCCCAACAGATGGTATGAAAGTAAGCCAACCTCTAGATCCATACCAAGGTCCTCGTTATACGGATATGGTATAGGGGATATGGAAGAGGATACCTTGTGTCATATCCACACTCTAACTACGGGAAAGCGAGCGGATTACATTAACCCAACTGTATATGGCTCAATAATTTGGTGCAGTATTCATTTTGCAAGGGAGGATTAAGAGGTAGTGTTTTACAACTGGCAATATGTAAGATATGAGAACTTATCAAGACATTGCACGACTATTAGAGCATCCAGATGGATTGGGTTATAGGTTAGAGACTACCTTGTTTATGATGGCACTTCATATTTGTGTAGCTTTCTTGTTGAATTAGAAGATAAAGTCATGCCACAACAAAGAATTCATGTACTTGATGTTGTGTTAATATCCTCTTCAGCTAGAACAAAGTGTACTTTAATATCCCATAAGGGTACTTTATCTTCCTAGGAGGAAGCAAAGTGTGTCATCCAACATCGCTTTATTCTCCCTTTGCAACTTACTTTGTTGAATCTAGAACAATCATCTTTGGAATTATATGATGGGATTTCATATCTGAGGGAGAATGTTGCAACTTCCTTCTCAATTTTGGGTGCATCATTTTATTTATTCCTTGGGACAAATTCCAATTGTTTGGTATATACATGAGGAATCTCGACGCCAAATTGGTTGGTGGAAAATACTTCAATGACAATTTTTTCAAGACTTCTTATTCTCAGGTAAGTCCCCTGAAATCAATATAGCTTTGCAACAGATTAAGAAAATAATTTTTGTTGATGAAATTAGAAATAGTTTTTCCTCCTATTGTTTGTTCTGAACATGAGTAACTCATTCATCATAGTATTTACCCATATCCTACTCGACTACCTATGATCTGTCTTACTATTGATAGAGACCCAAAAGATATTGATGACCTTGAGGAACTTAGAAATCTAATATTTCAGGAATCCGAAGGGACTAGGGAGGTTAAAGATATTATCTCAAAGGTTGTTAGTAGTTCCTATACCAAACCCTTAAAGTTGTGGAAACTCAATATAGGAACTAATGAGCATCCTAAGCTAGAATCCATTGGAGACTATTGGGATGAATAGACCATGAAAAAGATACATGATCTGTTGTGGGACTATGAGGATCTATTTCCTACAATTTTTTCATAATTAAAAGGTATTAAATTAGATTTAGGGGAGATGAGGATAGAGTTAAATCCTGAATCAAGACCATTCAATCATAGGCTATATCGAATAAATCCCATATTCAAAGAGAAAGTGAAGAAGGAGATTGATAGGATGCTCACAACTAGGATGATTTTCCCTGTAGATAAAGTTGAATGGATCAGTCCTATCATGATACAAACCGAGAAAGGAATGAATTATATACGAGTTTGTGTGGATTATAGAAGCCTGAATGCTTCTTGTGTACATGACCCTTTTCCTAGCTCCTTTAGCGATGAGGTATTGGATCAAGTAGCGGGAAATGAGGCATATTCATTTATAGATGGGTTCTCTTTATATCACCAGGTTTGAATCATAAAGGAAGATAACAAGAAGAATAATTTCACTACTGAGTGGGGATCATTTTTATACAATGGTATGCCTTTTAAGCTTAAGAATTCCCCCGTAGTATCTTCTCGGGTAGTGATCGTAGCATTTCGCGATTTCATCCATAAGTTCCTTGAGCTATACTCAGATGATTAGACTGTATACAAATTACTTAAAGAGAACATTGGGCTATTACAATTGATGTTGGAATTTTGTAGACAATTATAAATTTCCCTTAATCTACAAAAATGTATTTTTTGTGTACCATTTGGAAATATTCTAGGTCATATTGATTGTTAGAAAGGAGTGTTTGTAGATCCTATGAAAATTGTAGTCATTATCAATGTGCCTCCTCCCACCACTTTCAATAAGTTGTGCATGACCCTCGTACATACTGGATATTAATGCCAATTTATCAGGGGTTACGCAAGCATAACAACACCTTTGGAACAACTTCTGGAGAAATTTGAAGGATTTCGCTGGACTCAGGATTGTGATACAAAATTTTCTCTCCTCAAAGAGAATATGAGTATTGCACCTATTATAACCTATCCTAATTAGTAAATTGCATTTCATGTGCATATATGTGCCTCTGCAATTATGCTAGGAATTATTCTTGCATAACCATGGGAAGGAAACTTGGACCATCCTATATGCTTAGCCAAACCCAAAATTTCCCAAGATGAACACAACTACACCACAACCAGAAGGGAAGGTTTGGATATGGTTTATTCTTTACAACATTTTAGCAATTTTTTATTGACCATTCTGCTTTGAACAATTTGGTGAACAAACCTGTGTTAGAAGGTCACACTTGCAGGTGGTTTCTATTGTTTCAAGAGTTCTCTTTTGAGCTCATTGTTAATCCTGGAAAGTTAAAGGCCAGGCTACATCACTTGTCTCTCCTAGATTTTGTAGAAATTTGTGGACCTATAGATGACAAACTCCCATATGCATATATGTTGTATATTTAGGCCATTCCTAATTATCTGTCAGACATTTCCCTATTATTGACTACTGGTACTATGTCGGAAGGATATTTTGCAACTTAAAAGAGGCACCTAGTTGTTCGCACAATGGATTATCAACTAATTGCGGGCCAAATATACAAATTGGGATTGAATAATATCTTGTAGAATTGTGTGTTCGACCATGAAAGACCTGATATTCTTTGGGAATGTCACAATGGAGTTGTGGGAGGACAGGTTGGTGGAAAGGAAAATGATAGAAAGATATTATAGGAAGGACTATGGTGGCCTATAATGTTTAAAGATGTTAAGGAATATGCTCGAGCCTACGATGTATGTTAGTGAGTGGGAAAACTATCACACCATAATGAGTTGCCTCTGCACCTTGTTTGCACTACAAGATTTTGAAAAATGGGTTTTTCATTTCATTGGTTCGATAAATACTCCATCTAATCATTCCAAGGGCAGATACATAATTACCACAACTGACTATCTGACTTGTTGGGATGAAGCAAAGGTTGTTAAGGATTGTTCTATGATCATTGCAACACAATTTATTTTTTAGAATGTTATTACTAGGTTTGTTTGTCCTCGAATCTTGACCAATGATTAAGGAGCCCAATTTATCAGTGAAACTATAGCGACCCTTACCAGAGAATTTTTTATTCAGCATCATAAGAGAAGTCCCTACCATCTGCAAGCTAATGGAATGTTGGAAGCATTTAATAAAATATTAGAGACGGGGATGACTAAATTTTGTTGCACAAAACAGGATGATTGGGATGAGTGGGTTCTAGTTGTATTATGGGAGTAAAGGACTACCACAAAGCAGTTAAACAATTATACCCCATTTAAACTAGTATATGGTCAAGAAGCAGTTGTGCCAACTAAGTTTCTCACCCTAATTCTATTCATTGCACAAGTTACCAAGATGACCAAGGATGAATCCATTGTTTAATGGGTGGAGGAACTCTTGGAACTTGAGGAAGCTAGGATCTTAGCATATTTTCATGAGAAATTCCAAAAAATACCTATCATGATCGATATATAAAGTATAAATCATTTATGAAAGATGACTTCATGCTCTTATATGACAACAAGTATTAGAAACATCCGAGAAAGCTCCAAATGCATTGGCTTGGTCCTTTAATAGTTGCAAAAATCCATGAATATGGAGCAGTCAAATTGGTGCAACTCAATGGAATTATTCGACCTAGTTGGTTGAATGGCACACACCTAAAGCCCTGCCTATCTACCGCATATTTACAATTTTTTTGTGCTTCTAGTTCCATGAGTGTGTTAGTAAGTAGTATTTCCATTTATGTATTTGTTTTATGCGTTGTCAATAAATGGAAACATTTTTTGTTTTTACGTATCTTAGTGCTTCTTTGTCCTGTCCAAGTCATCCAACCCAGAAATTCACTTTGTGGTCAAGGAGGTCGCGGTCACATCATCTCATAGTTAATGCTGCTAAATTTGAATTTTATTCCCTTGTGTTATCACGTTTGTCGTTAAAATCCTTTAGTACCTTTTTACTCGTCATTATGTCTTTTCTTGTCATAGTCACTTAAATATTAACAATTATCCATCATTTTTCTAGTTCACCGCTCACCGGCTCATTACTTTCCGAATGTAATATTCCTAGGATGAGCCCCAGTTGTATTATGAATTGTAAACATGTTTTGTAGGCTGGTGAGCCAAGAAATTATAAGTTGGTAGGCTTATTTGTTAATAGGCCGAAGCGCCTAGGTGTTAAAGGCCAGGAGCCTGTTTTGTACATGTAAATATTCATATTATTAATATAAAAACATTGATGCATGTAGACTGACCACAATAAAAAAGAATGGGGGACTATACTCCACCAGGTTGGGTAAGGGAGAGGGGGATGAAAGGTTGGAAAGAGGGGCTTAAGTCCAAGAGAATAATAATTTATTATTATTCCAAAATATGTTTAAAAGGACATGTTTTTATCCTAAGTTCTTTGGAGAGGACAAGTGACTTCCAAAGGGAAGGAACGTGCTTCATGAGAAACAGGTGTCGGCTCAGGCACATGCAGTATTAAAAGGGGAATTCTTGTTGGGGGGGGGCACTTACGTGCACACACTCACTCATGCACAGAGAGGAACTCAAACATAGAAAGGGGTTCATGCACAAACAATTTTTTCTCTCACACTCTCACCATCTTCACTATGCTAGACCAATCTTCCCATCTCTCCTCGTGAGTTCACTCATGCACTGATCAAGCACGCAGCCAGCCATTTCCACCATTGTTGAACCCATGGCCATTATACACCTCTGTAAATTACTGAGTCATCCCTTACCTTACATGAATTAGATATTGTGGTTTGAAGAAGTGGGTTGTCAAGCTCGCGGTTGAAGAGGTAGTTTGGAAGGCCTGTTAGAAAGTCTCTCTCCCGGTGAGAGAGGTTGTTGTGGATTGAAGAAGAAGGTTGTCATGCCTATGAGAAACTCTCTCTCCAAGTGAGAGAGTTTGTTTTGGATTGAAGAAGCAAGTTTTCAGGCTTGTGAGAAACTCTCTCCAGGTGAGAGAGTGTGCTAAGGAAGTGAGTTCTCCTGGAGGGGGTCCCGTAGCTTCTATAGAGCTCTGAGAAGTCCAGTCCGACCTATTGTTGAAGCCCAAGGTAAGGGAGGTGGACCAGCCAATGGACTATGTGACAGTGAAGGTGTATACTCCTGGGGTGGGACAGGCATGTGGGGAATGAGAGTCTATGAGCATTGGGCATAAGTGGCTCCTGGGAGAGAATCCATCTTCTTAAACTATGTGACTTTCATATTGACCTTGCCTAGCCTAGGAATCCATTGCCTAGTGGAGTTTAGTCTTAGCTCGAGAGTGACCCACTACTGAGAGTGATGAGAAGTGTGCTCTAAGGCTGGAAGGTTCATGGAAGGTCTGCACGCAGTGGGTGGTTTTACTCCAGTTAAAAGATAAGTATCATTTATGTTCTTAATTATGTATGTTATGCATGTCTTTGATTCTTGAAATGTTATCATGTGTTCCATTGCATGTAGGAATTACTGTCAATTCCATTTGAGATAGTATGGTAGTAGTAACTCTGTGCTATTTTTTTTGAATTCATTAGAAATGTGTTATATATATGTGTGTGTGTATATTCCTTTGTGGCATTGACTAGACTATTGGTGGTTGGGGATGTTACAAATGGGTATCAGAGCTAAGTGAAGTGTCCGAGTAGTGGCGTTGTCTAGCCTGTTGGTGGTTGGGGACATTACAAATTGGTATCAGCGATAAGTGAAGTGTTAGAGTAGTGGCATTGCACATCCTGTTGGTGGTTGGGGACATTACAAATTGGTATCAAAGCCATGGTTTCGACACTGAGGCTAGATGGGCCATGTTAGTGGTTAATGAGACAAATATTTCAAAGTGAATTATTGTCGAAAGGGACAAAATTTGAGGTTCAGAGAATCCTTGGGTGCAAGGAGTGCGTAGACAAAGTATTTGACTCAAAAATCTCGCAAGAAATAACTTGAGTTTTATTGTGAAGGGATGCGAAGATATGTTGCAAGGAGTGCACAGATCCAAAATTCGACTAAGTGTCGAAGCAACCCTCTAAGGAGAAAGGGGTTCGAGAAATGAACCTTAGGAGGAGCAATGAAAATATTCATCATATCTATTGTTGGAAGGAGTCTGGACCGTTAGATATATGTATAGGAAAGAAAAGGAGAGCAATGAGGAGGAAAAAGATCCCAAGTTATCGGATTTGAGTGCAAAGGATTGATAGTTGTCCGATCTAGTTTGACAGGTGGCACAAGTTCCACAACTCCAGAGTGAGAGCACTTCAAAATTTTGTGATCGAGGAGAAAGTGAAATAGCTGAAGTAGATCCTGGTCGTTGGTCGCCAAAGGGGTACATGCCAACAGATCTGAGACTTTAGGGAAAGTCACTTTGGAGGATTTCAAGTGTGGAGTGTGACAAAATCCCAAAGTCCCGAAGGTTGAAGTAGATCGCAACCGTTCATTGCGAAGGACATGCATTGGTAGATTATGAACTTTGAGTGAGAGAACTCCAGGAGTAACGAGTGTGAAGGAGTCTGAAACTCCCAAAGCTCAAAGAGACGAAGTGGATAGTGGTTGTCATATCTAGGGGGAGACATGCGTCAAGAGATCATGTAATTCGGGTGGAAGTACTTTGGGAGGAGGCAAGTGATGTGAGTTTGAAACTCCCAAAGCCCGAAGTGTCGAAGACACTCATAGTTGTTGATCATGAAGGAGGAAATGTGTCGGTATATCGTGAAATATGGGGGAAAGCACTATGGGAAAAAGTGAGCATAGAGGATTTGAAACTCCCGAAGTCCGCAACTCCAAAGCCTGAAGAGATGAAGTGGTGATTCATGATGACATCACCTGGAGGTGACGTGGACCTCTTCTATACCTACTATGTGTCCCCACCTGGAATGTTGAGAGTTGTACTATGTGGGCCCTAAGGTTGAATAACATAGTTAAAGGTCGACAGGCCCACACTGGCATTGATCATGATACATCTAGATTGATGGCTAGGAGGAATTGCAGGGACCCAAATTGCACAAGAATTAATTTCTCAGGGCAGTCCCGCAATCCAAACCATGGTTTTCCCGGGGGCTTATGTTTCAGCATCAGATGAATTGTGGGATGAAAGGCGGGTTACTCCAAGATGTGGATGCATGCCCCCACAATTTGAAAGGTATTAAGAGATGTGACTATTCGGTATATTAGTTCAAGTATGGAAAATGTGGGTCCCAGTGGACGCATGGTGCCAGTTGTGAAGTCCAGAGACTTGACACTCTGGAAGAATGGTTCATAAAGGAACAAAAGGAATAACTTTAAAAATTTTTGTAATTCCGAGGTGACCAGGCATAATAACGTCACCAAAGTTTACATGGAAGTGTTTGTAGATTAACGGTTCGGGGCGTTGGGGGTGTGCGGATGTGAAATCCTCCAAAGTCCTGAAGCTCTGAAGCTCCAAAGTCCCGAAGCTTGGATGTCTGAAGTTCCATAGTGGGTGTCAGCCATTGGATGTTGGGTAGTCATGGATTGTTGATCCACCCTACTTTGCAAGTTCATTAATTTGGAACTTCGAGAGATTTTTTGTGATGTGGGTTGAAAAATTCTAAAGCCGAAGGCCCGAAGTCTCGAATAAGCACCTATCGATCTATCACTTGGCCACAGCCCATGGTCGCATGGGTTGGGGGCTAAGAAAAAGGGGCTAGTGCCTGAAAAATCATTGCAAAGTAGAGCTCAGAAAAAAAATGGAATCTGAAAGTTTTCTTGAATCATATTGGTTTATGAATACTGTGGAATTTTTTAAGGACTAATGACCTGAAAAATTCTGGTTGACTGCACATTGTGTTTGCAGAATTAATGATTGTCAGAACCGAACCGAATTTCCACGTAGTGCAAAGAAATTGAAAAGGCACATAATGATTTCACTTTAGAGAATGAAGCTAAAGGAATGGATGTTCATTTGGGAGTTGAAGGATCAAACTCCAATGGGCATGGAGAAGAGATATATAAGGAAGGAAACATGATGAAAATCATTGAAATATTGCAAAAAGATGTCCAGACTCACAGAGAAGATAACATAAAGCTCATGAAAGCCAAGGAACAATAGGGAGAATTCAACATAAATTTTATATAGATCCTGGAAAGGATAGAAAATAAATTGGATAAGGAGAGTGACTCCAGTAAATCAATAAGTCATGGGTCTCCTGATGAAAAGAAGAAATCAAGGAGTGTTGGCAGACACCCTCATCACTCCCAATGGCACTCCAAGAGGAGGGCACACAGTAGTTTAAGCCCATATTCTATAAAAAATCATAGGAGATCTGGAGTGGATAAACAGAAGGGTGAAATGAACAAGATTAAACCTCCTACATTTGATGGAGAGAACAAGAAGGAGGTACATGACGAGACATGGCTTCTTGGCATGAGGAAATATTTCCAACTATAGAATTATTCCTCTCATGTAGAAGGAAGAATTGCAATGTATCAACTAAAAGGACAGGCATCCATGTGGTGGGATCAACTTGTGCAGGTGTGGCACACTAAAGAGAAAAATGTTACTTGGAGGGAATTCAAGAAGTATTTCGAAAAGAAATACTTGACTAAGAGATACTATGACAGAAAGATGAAAGAATTCTTTGAACTCAAGCTGGGTAGCATGACCATTGATGAATATGAATGAAGGTTTTTGGAATTGTTGAAGTATGTCCCGTTCATCAAATATGAGATTATCAAAATTCAAAGGTATATGAGTGGACTACCATCTCCCATCAGTGACAAGATCCAGTATGATGATCCTAAAACTATGGAAGAAACTATAAGGAGAGAAAAATGATTATATGAACAACAAAGAGAAAAGCCCACTTTCTGAAAGGCTTGGGAAGACAAGAAGAAATTCAAGATGGATCAGAGGAAGAAGGGAACTAAGACATTCTTTCTCAGAAATATCCCTCAAGGACATCCAAGTTTTAGAGAGCCCAGGAAGGTTGAAATAGGTGGGAAAATGCCAAGACAACCACCTATGGAATGTTAGGGTTGTAAAGGAAATCATAGGTACATATATTTCCCCGATAGAAATGACAAGGTTAGAGCTATCCATAATGTTCAATAGGCAGAAATAGTGGAGGACATGGGCAGAAGTGTACCAAGGATCTACACAGCCCTAGAAAACAAGCAAGAAGAATATCAATCACATATGATTGAAGTGGAAGGTATGATCAACAACCAAACAATTACTATTTTAATTGATTCAGAAGCTACTCATAGTTATATAGATCCTAGAATGGTGGAAAGTTTGCATTTAACAAGAGGCAAGCATGGAAAATCTTGGTTAGTGTAGTTGGCTACAGGATCCAAGAGAAAGGTTGTTGAGTTGGTTAAGTCTTGTCCAGTGGACATGAATGGATTGAGCACAAGGGATGAATTGAACATCTTACCTTTAGGTTCCTATGATTGTCTAATTGGGATGGATTGGTTGGAATAGAACCATGCCATATTAGACTGTCGTAACAAGACATTCACTTGCCTGGATGAGGAAGGACACCCAAATAAAGTGCAAGGAATCCCAAGGGTAGTTACTGTCAGAGAAATATCAACAATGCAGCTTAAGAAGTGTTACAGGAAGGACTTACAAATATTTGCATCCCATATGGAAGAAGCACCTAAGGATACGATGTCAAATCTTGAATACCATGCAGTATTAAAGGATTTTGAGGATGTATTCTAGGATGTACCTAGACTACCCTCGAAGAGAGATATTGATTTCTCTATAAAACTGATGCCTGGAGCAGCTCCAGTGTCAAACAATCCTTACAACATTGTTGGCACAGGGGTAGACCCAGGGTTCAACGCTTCAACAATGCACCAACAAAAACCTAACTACCGACCCTTTTGGTAACACCTGCGAAGCAGATGAAGTCTCACCTGAGGTAGAGGCAACGAGGGTTGCAAGAAATAGGTGTCTACAACTGAGCTGGGACATAGATCTGTGATCACAACACTTAACAGAGTGCTTATCCAATAACATGCATTAGTTCTTAAACCTTATTCACATTGCAAGTTAAACCCTTATTACATATCAACACAGTAATAATCAAGATTAAGCACATCCAATCATTTAGCACATAGCATCAACTCAGATCTAGCATTCATCATACATAACCACTAAGCATCGATAGATCTATCTATCATACATCAAGATCAACACACTAAACAGATAAATACATAAACAACATGAACAACATTGCACAAAGCACATCAACATAGGATATACGTGGTTCACCCCAGTGTGGGGCTACATCCACCAAATCTTCTCATTCTTTATTAGTCTTCAATATTTCTACATTCATCTTCTCCTATGCACAAAGCCACAAAGATCAACTTCACACTAGATAGGTGATCTGCGCACAACACACTAGATCCACCTTCCTCCAAAACAAAGTCAAGGCACAGAGCCAACTCCTCAATAGCACAAAGCATTACATACAATGTTTGTTCACAAAGAAACTTACATTCTCTTGCACTAAGCTAATTACAAGTCTTTTCACATATCTAACACTTACACTTAGCCACCCTAATTTCATCGCCTAGCTACTTATTTATACATTACAAAAAGGCCTAAACATGGGTAAACCCATGGGTCGACATCCCATACCCATTACATAAACCCTAATAACCCAAAAATCCCACAAAACGAGTGAGATCCCGCGATCTCAGCTCTGCTTGGGCGCTCCATCTTCGACTAGCCTGTCGAAGTCCAAAAAATGGTCAAACATGACCAATGTTCTCTCAAAACTTGGTCGAGGGCCAATAGACCCCCAACACTCACCCGTGACTCGTCTTGAGTCACTCAAATCTGGGCAGGGCTACTTCGAAGTCCTCGAGCTTAGCTCGAGCTGCCTCGACTTGATGCTTCGCTAGAGCCTCCTTCTCGGAAAACTCCTGAATGAATTACTCAATAATAGGCCCTTCCAGGCATTGTTCCATTATCGCAACCAGTTGTTATAGCTATGATCCTTGTCCTTCAACTTCTTCAAAAATCATGCAGGCTTCATCCTACAATAGCTAGACTCTTTGTGGCACTTCCATAACCTTGCTCTGGATAGTAGTAACCTTATGCTAGACTACACTTTTCTCCTGTGACCTCTTCATCTTCTCAACGGTAGTAAGAAACTTTAGTTGTGCTTGTACAATGGACACCTGTTGCTTTACCTCCTGGAGTTGTGCCTCCAGTTTCTTCATCTCTAGATATTCTGCAAGGCGCTCATAGGTCTGCACACTTCGATCATTTAATTTCTTACACTTTGAGGCATGTGCCATAATTCTTTCTACTCTGTTCATGGAAGTTTCTTTCCTCTGATTGTGCACTTCTTGCAGAGTGCTCGGAACTACTTGGATTTCTAGTTTCATGACCCTTGCTTGAAGCTGATGAATGGCCTCAGCGAGCATCCCCACTTGCATCTCAATGGATTCTTCTTCCTCTTGCAACAAGCCCAACACATGGTGAAGTTCTCTAGTCACTACCTCTTTAACCACAATATTCTTTTCAAGCAACTGGTCTTTTTCTTTCTGCATCTTCACTTTGTCCTCTTCAAACTTCACTCTAATTTCATCTTTCTCTTGCTGCACAACTCAAAGTTTCTCTAAGGCCTCCTCCTTTTCTTGCTTCAAGGCCTCTGTGGCCTATTCCTTTTCTTCTTTGACTTGAATAAGTCGAGCCTCAGTTTCATCTGCTAGCCTTTGTAATTGGGTGGGCTCATCCCCCAATTCTGCAATTTCTGATGACGACGACACAGTAGACACTATGCAGTTCTAGTATATGGCTTTTCACATGTCTCTAAGATCCTTCTCTATTATGTCATACAGTGTTTCTTTCTTCACTTCATGTATCTACATGATATCTTCTTAAGATTATTCTACAACTGCGATGATGAGATCTACATCATCCACTGTGAGCACATTCTTTGACTGAGGCTTATTGGCTCAGGTCTTATTTCTGGCTGAGGGTTTTTATGGATAAACCTTCCTTTTCTTCAATGTCTCAGCCTTTGTAAGGGGATCCTTTGGAGGTGTCACTTTGCCTTTTTCTTTCTTGTCTCCTTCTTCCCCTCCTTCCTCTTGGTTCACTTCGTCTCCTCCTCCTCCTGCAGGTGAGTCAAGCACAATTTTCTCTGATGCATTATCCTTCTCATCACTTTCTATGTTCTGTATGTTGGAAAAATAGCTGAGAGGGGGGGGAGTGAATTAGTTATATATATAAGCTTCAAACTTTTCTTGTTCTTTTATGAATCTTTCTAGATTATTATTTAATGTGTTGTTGATAACTTAATATGCATAGATATACAATATTTGATCAATCACACATAATACACAGAGAGACTAATTTTCACGAGGAAACCCATAAAGGGAGAAAACCTCTTCTTCTTAGGATTTCAATCAAGCTCCAACTTTCATGTACATCAAACTCTTTGAGCACCAACTCAAATATGAGGCTACAACTTCTGATAGCAAGCTACAACTTGCAAAGAGCACCAACTCTCAAATTTATCTAGCACCAACTAGATGGAAGCACCAACTCCCAGTATTCAAGCACTGACTTGAATAACAGAGGACCACAGTCCTCCCTAGAACCACCCTTACCCTGATTATAAAACTTACTTACTTGATTTGTCTTTGATCTGATCTATTACAACTTGATGTCTCCTCTTCCTTCTTTAGCTTCTATGCTCTGCGACTTCTGCATATTTTTTCTTCTATGCTGTGCTCTTTCTCCTCCTGTGCACCACTGCCTTACTGTCTAGCTTTTCTTCTACATTTTATGCTCTATGCTCGATCTACATTATGTGCATTGCGCCTCTTCTATACCCTTCATATTCTACTCTACCACCTTCTACCTGCATGCATAGCTCAGAAAAGGCCCACTCTCTTCTCTATTCTTCATGTTTTTATCACAACAAGTCCTCCACCAGATCTTACTCGCAACTCTTCATCTTCTTTGGTGTTTATCCTGAGTTTGTTCGTCATCAGTGGTCGTTATCTTGAGATTATTTGGCTTCTCTGGTAGTGTGACCCTTCATCTTCTCTATTACAGTTGAACTTCTCTAATAGTTATAGGAGGTATTCTCTATCAGTTACAGGAGGTCCTCGCAAAGAATCTCTTTGTGAACTTCACCCATGCGAACTAGCACCGAGTGCAAGTTTCCTCTCCATGTGACCACTGGTTGTGACCATTCGCTAACCAAGAAGGCACTTCACGACTTCAAACATCAGATATTCTTCTATGATTCACCCCGACTCTCCTCCATTCTTCGAAGTTCAAACTCCCGAACTCTGAAATTTGTCATGTCAAATCAATGGTCCACGACCCTCTGTGATCTGATGGTTCAGATCTCTTCTATGCACTTTGGGATTTCACACTGCGCGATGTCGAAAGTTAGATCACCTCCTTTCTTTCATTTCCCGATTTCTGAACTTCGAACCAGATCAATGGTTAGCGACTTTTCATGATCAACGGTTGTGTTTAATTTCGTGAACTCAGACTTTGCAAGTTCTTATCTTTGGAATTCACTACTACCTATGGCTTTTACAATTTGCAAAACAGTGAAGCGATGATCTCTCGCCATGTGTCCTCTAGATCTAATGGTCTAGAATTGCTTTGCAACTTCATGCTTTGGAGGCTTTCAACTATCCTCCTTGCAAATATTTCAAAGTTTGAATCCTTGAACTCTTGGATATTCTTCCACCTGTCCTTTCTCGATCCAATGGTCCAGAATTACTTCATGAATTCATGCTTCACAATGTTTGCGGATTGCTCGATGCATTTCTTCCCATTTGTGATTACTTGAATCTACTTATCTACTGCCACGTGTCCTCCTTGATGATGGACAGTTTCGATAGACCTTGGAACTTCAGGACTTCGTGAGTCTACTTCTCCTATGCACTCTAAAAGAATTAAATCTCATGCACTTACCTCTGGATCCAATTACGTTTGGTCCACGTGCTCAAATCTAACAACCGATATCTCTTCTCCTCCTCTGCGTGCTCGTTCGTCCTGTATGGACTCTTATCCAACGGTCCATATTCTTCATAGTGCTCGATCAAATGACCATTATTTCTCCTCCTCCTGAGCTTACATTTCTTCTGACTTAGAATATTTTCTAAGTATTCAAAGGTTTCGGCCACCGAACCTTCTCCTGCAAAACTGGTTGAAAGGTCTCGTCTTAGCTTTTCCTCCTGAGTTATCTTCATAAAAGAGGACTTATTTTGGTGCTATCATTTCTTCTTTCCTATTTTTCATCGTCACTGATGTTCTTGCCATCAATGACAAGAACACTCTTCCTGTAAACATGCCAACAATCCCCCCCTTTGGCATTGATGGAAACCCTAAAAGGTTACACTATTCTTCTTAGACCTCCCACTGTAGCATCCAGACCAAACCTTTTTCTCCCCCTTTGACATCAATGTCAAATAAAAATGAGAGTGACGTTGTTCTCCCCATGATTAGATATACTATGAGCACTCTCCCCCTGATCAGATAGACTATTTTAACTTGATAACAGGGTTATGCCCAAATTTTGGCGTAGATACTCAAACATAGCGTTTGCAAGTGGTTTAGTGAAGATATCAGCAATCTAATCTTTCGATGCAATATAATGCAAATAAATAATAGTGTTGGTTAGTTTTTCCCTAAATAAGTGATACTTGATGGGTATATGCTTGGTCTTGGATTGAAATACATGATTCTTTAACACACTAATTGCACTTGTATTATCACAATGAATTGGGATCAGTGCAATATACTTTATTGCCAAGTATGCAAGTGTCTGAATCATCCACAATACTTGGGTACAGCAAGGGGTAGCTGCAATGTATTCAACTTACGTAGTTGATAAGGAAATGGAACCTTTCTTCTTGCTCAACCATGCTACAAGAGAATCTCCTAAGAAGAATGCACCTCCACCGATGCTCTTTCTCTTATCCAAACAATTTGCCCAATCAACATTTGAATATGCATTCAATTGAAAATTATGATTTCTAGGATACCAAATACCATAAGTCATTGTACCCTTCAAATATTTGAATATCCTCTTGACAACTGCTAAATGAATTTGTTTAGGAGCAGACTGATAACGACCTACCATTCCAACAACTTGTATTATATCAGGATGGGATGTTGTGATGTACAAAAGACTGCCTATCATAGACCTATATGAAATCTCGTCAACATCAGGTGAGTCATCATCCTTGCATATCTTGCATCTAGTGACCATAGGTGTGCTTATAGGTGTAGAATCTTCCATTTGAAACCTTTTCAACATTTCTCTTAGATATTTCTTCTGAGAAAGAAATATTCCTTCAGACCTTTGAGTAATTTGTAGACCAAGAAAAAATGACAGTTCCCCTATCATAGACATTTCAAATTTAGACTGCATGGTAGAAGCAAACCATTGTACCAATGAATCATTATTACTTCCAAAGATGATGTTATCTACATAGACCAACACAATGAGAAAATCATTATCCTTTGTTTTGATGTATAGATTGCAGTCAATTGTTCCTCTCTTGAACCATTTGTCTTGAAGATACTTATCCATTCTATAATACCAGGCACGAGGAGCTTGTTTCAACCCATATAGGGCTTTCTTCAGCTTGCAGACAAAGTTAGGGTTACCTGACAGTTGGAAACCCTATGGTTGTTCCATATAGACTTCTTCTTTTAGATATCCATTTAGAAAAGATGACTTGACATCCATTTGATAGACTTTAAACTTCTTATGACAAGCATAGGCAAGCAACATTCTAATAGCTTCTAATCTTGCTATGGGTGAAAATGTTTCATCAAAATCTAGTTCTTCTATTTGAGCATACCCTTTGCAAACCAATCTAGACTTATTTCTTACCATATTTCCTTGCTCATTCATCTTATTTTTGTAGACCCATTTGGATCCTATTACATTTTTATTTGTTGGCCTAGGAACAAGTTCCCAAGTATCATTCTTTTCAATCTGATCCAGTTCATCATTCATTGATTTTAACTAATTTACGTCTTTACTGGATTCATTAAAGTTATTGGGTTCCACCATGGATATGAAGGCTATATGTGATTGCTCAGTGTCTTTGATTATCCTTCTCTTGGTTTGTACACCTTTGTCTTTATCACCAATTATCTGACTTGCAGGATGATTCTTTTAAGTAATTCTGGAGGAATGATTTGATGTTGATTGTTGTCTTTACTCTTCTTGTATGGGTGTCTCTTCTGCACCTAATTCATCATCTTCTTGTGACTCTGAGATTTGTTGTTCTTTATTTTCATTATTCTCATCATATTCTTCATCTGACTTGGTTCTTATTCTCTGTTGATCTTTTACATGAGCTTCTTCATCAATTCGAACATCAATACAGTCTACTAATTTATGCATTATTTTGTTAAAGCATATTTATCCTTTACTATTCATTTCATATCCTAAGAAGATACCTTCATCAGCTCTACCATCAAATTTTTCCCGTTGATCATCATTATTTTTGATGTAGCATTTACTTCCAAATACTTTGAAGTGCTTGATTGATGCAGATCAACCAAACCAAAACTCATATGGATTTTTATCACTGTTCCACCTTAGATGCGCTTTGTTTAGAATATGAATAGCATGTAAACATCCTCCACCCAGAAGGTTTGTGAAATGTCCCTTTCACTCATCATGGCCCTTTCCATCTGCTAAACTGATCTATTTTGGCTTTCTACAACTCCATTGTGTTGAGGAGTACCTGGAATAGTATATTCTCTTTTAATTCCATGTCTGTCACAAAATTCTTTGAAATATCTTGACATAAATTCTCCTCCCCTATCTAAGCGAATTTCCTTTAACTTCCTTCCTATCTGATTCTCATCTAACTCCTTAAATGTTTTGAACTTCTCAAATGCATCAAATTTTTCTCTCAAAAATGAAACCCACGTAAGTCTGGAGAAGTCATCAATGACCAGCATAAAATAACCTTCTCCTCCAGTTCCTTCCTTTCGTGATGGTCCACACAGATCCATATGAACAATTTGAAGTGATTTCTCTAAAGATATGAAAATATTCGATTTTAATTGAGCACAAGTCGGCTTCCCCATTTGACAGGATTCACATACATAGTTATGAGTCGTATATATTATTGGAAGATATTTCACAACACCTTCATTATTCATCTTGACAATATGATCAAAAATCAGGTATCTAAGCCTTCTGTGCCATAACCAACTTTCATCAAATTTTCTTAAATGACATTCCTCCTTATGTTCCTTCAGAACATAGACTTTGTTTTCAGTTCTAACCCCAACTCTCCTATGTTCACTGTTTTTATTTTACAATCCTTGGCAGTGAAAGTGACTTCACATCCTCTGTCACACACTTGAATGACACTAAGAATATTATTCTTTAATCCATCAACAAATAATACATCTTGAGATTTGCCTCTTCCATTACTTAAGCTTACTAGATCTTTACCTCTGATCTTTCCTTGAGCATCATATCCAAAAGTCACATTTCCTGATTTAATTTCTTTGAGTGATAGGAACTTACTTTTGTCACCTGTCATATTCCTGGAGCATCTGTTGTCAATATACCAGGTGTTCTTTATCTTTGATCTTACAACATTAATCCACACTTGTCATCTTATTTCTTCTTCTAAATCTTGACGTTTTCAGCTCTGCGATTGGAATCTAGCTTATAGTTCTTTAAGCGACAATTTGCAGCTTTATGTCCATAATTATGGAAAATGTAGCATTTAGGTTCATTGAATAAAGGATCATAACGATTGTTATGCTTAATCTGCATCTTTTTCCTAGCCATCACATGATTTGCAGTCTGTGGTTGTTTGTTACTTGGTTTTCTCATTCTTTGTTGTGGAAAATATTTATTCCTTGGGTGACTTGATTGCTCATGTCTAACTCTTAAAGACCAATTTACAACATTGTGGCCAAAGTTAGAACAATAAAAAAAATATCCATAGAAAAAATCTTTGTACCTGGAAAATGACTGTCTTCTTTGAGCAGGTTGATTTCTTCCATGTTGATGATTTTCTTGAGAAGAGAGTGTATTATTTCTTTGTTCTACAGATTCTGTTTTGGTACCTTTTTCTTCACTCCTCCTTGGTGGTTGATTGTCTTCCTTTGTTTCTACAGGTTTGTTGTTGTCAATTTTTGTAGATTTGACAAACTTGATGGATTATTTGTTGCTTGGCTGACCACTACTTGATCCCTCTTCATAACCCAAACCAGTTTTTAACTTTGAATTCCTTTGCTAATTCAGAGTGGTGGCTAATCCTTCTGAGGCTTTAATACTTGTCAACTTCTGATGATATAAAGCCTGGAATTTCTCTAGATCTTTTTTGACAGACACTACTTCAGCTTCCAATTTTTCACCTTTTGTTTTGGCTTCCTTCAAATGTTGTTTTGAGGGTGACTTCAATATTCTTAGCTTCCTCTAACTTAATATTCAACAGAATAATTTCTTCATATGGTTCATTGCATGTTTTCTCATACCCGAGCAGTATTTTTTTTTCTTTTCTTTTCTTTTCTCTGAGTCCATAAACCTCTTCCATGGCACTGACAATTTCTTCTTCAAGGTCTATTACTTCTTCACAATAAATGAAATCACTTCCTGTATCTTTAGTGTGTAGATATTCTAAATCCATTAGCATGCAATCATTTATTTTACTTTCAATAGAAGAGTCATTGTTTTCATCATCTGAAGGATCGTCATCATTGTTTACACAAAGGATTTTATTCTTAAAATTATTCTCTTTATAGACCTTTTTGTGTTTATGCTTCTCTTCATCATCATATGTCTAATCCCTTTTTTTGTGAGGAAACTTAGTTGCAAAATGACCTATCGTACCACAGTTGAAACTTTTGAAGGGAAGCTTACCTTTGTATTTGCCTGATCCTTTCGTCAGTATTCTCACAAAATTTGCTTCAATCTCATCTATATCAGAGTCTTTGTTTTTCTCTGCTTTAAAGGATGCCTCTCTTGTAGTGGATTTTCCTTTGTTGATTCTCATTTCATAAATAGTTAGGGTTCCAATAAGTTGATCTAGTGTCAACATTTTGAGATCCATTATTTCCTCTATAGTAGAGACCTTTGAGTTAAATCTATCAGGAAGAGATATTAATATGTTCTGGACTAGAAAAGATTCATCTATCATTTCACCTAGACCTTTCATAGTGTTGACAAGTTCTTCTATACGTAAGAAGTGCTTACTGATAGATTCATCTTCATCCATCTTTAACTGCTCAAATTTCAGTCTGTGAGTCTGAAGTTTTGCTTCTTTCACCTTTTCATTGCCTTCATAACTACTTATCATCTTGTCCCACATAACTTTTTCTTAATCAAAATGCATGACTTTGAAAAACTCGGCTTCTACAAGTCCACTGAGGATGGAATTCATTATTTTTGCATTAAATCTAAACTCCAGCTTATCATCTTTTGAGGCCAAGACTACAGGCTTCACATATCTAGTTTCAACGACATCTCAAACATCAACACCCAAAGACATTAAATATGTTATCATCCTTATTTTCTAGAAGGCAAAGATTGTTCCATCAAACAAAGGGGCTCTATTAGTTGAAATTCCTTCATGACTAGTCATGTTCAAGCTTATGTATCTACCTTTGATCAAAGGCACCGACTCTGATACCAATTGTTGGAAAATTAAATGAGAGGGGGGGGGGGTGAATCAGTTATATATATAATATTGAAACTTTTCCTCTTATTTTCTGAATATTTCTAGATTATTATTTAATGTGTTACTAATAAATTAACATGCATAGATATACAATATTTGATCAATCACACATAATACACAAAGAGACTGATTTTCATGAGGAAACCCATAAAGGGAGAAAACCTCTTCTTCTTAGGATGTCAATCAAGCTCCAAGTTTCATGTATATCACAGTCTTTGAGCACCAACTCAAATATGAGGCTACAACCTCTGATAGTAAGCTATAACTTGCAGAGAGCACCAACTCTCAGATTTCTCTAGCACAAACTAGATGGAAGAACTGACTCCCAGGTTTCTCTAGCACCAACTATATGGAAGAACCAACTCCTAGTATTCAAGCACTGACTTGAATAACAGAGGACCACAGTCCTCCCTAGCACTACCCTACCACCCTAATTATAAAAATTACTTATTTGATCTATCTCTTATCTAATATGTTACAGCTCGATGTCTCCTTTGCCTTCTTCAGCTTCTATGATCTTCGACTTCTACATATTTCTTCTTCTATGTTGTTCTCTTTCTCCTCCTATGCACCACTGCCTTTCTATTCATCTTTTCTTCTACATTTTATGCTCTGTGCTCCATATTCATTCTATGCATTGCGCCTCTTATATACCCTTTAGATCCTACTCTCAACCACCTTCTACCTACATACATAACTCAAAAAAGGCCCACTCTCTTCTTTGTTCTGCATGTTCTTATCATTCCAAGTTCTATGCCAAATCATACTCGCAACTCTTCGTCTTCTCTGATGGTTATCCTAAGTTTGTTCATCATCAGTGGCGGTTATCTTGAGATTCTTTGGATTCTCTTCCAGTGTGACCCTTCATCTTCTTTGTTACAGTTGAGATTCTCTGACAGTTACATGAGGTCTTCTATGTCAGTTACAGGAGGTCCTCGTGAAGAAGCTCCTTGCGAACTTCACCTATGCGAACTAGCACTGGGTGCAAGTTTCCTCTCCATGTGACCACTGGCTATGACCACTCGCTAACCAAGAAGGCACTTCATAACTTCACACATCAGATATTCAGTTGCAAGTCACCCCGACTCTCCTCCATTCTTCGAAGTTTGAACTCATAAACTCCAAACTTTGTCATGTCAGATCAACAGTCCACGTCCTATGTGATCTAACGGCTTAGATATTCTCTACGTACTTTGGAACTTTTCACTTTGCGATGTCAGAAGTTAGATCACCTCCTTTCTTACGTTTCCTGATTTTTGAACTCCAAACCAGATCAACGGTTCGTGGCTTTCCATGATCAATGACTGTGATCAATTTTGTGAACTCGGACTTCACAAGTTCCTATCTCAGGAATTCACTCCTACCTCTGGCTTTCCTGATTTGAGAATCAATGAAGCGTTGCCACATGTCCTCTAGATCCAACGATCAATAATTTCTTTGCGACTTCATTCTTTGGAGGCTTTCAACTATCCTCCTTCCAAATATTCTGAAGTTTGAATCCTCGAACTCTTAGATCTACTTCCACCTGTCCTTTCTCAATCCAATGGTCCATAATTACTTCGAAACTTCATGCTTCTCTATGTCTGCGGACTACTTGACGTAGTTCTTCTAATTCACGATTCTGTGAATCTATTTATCTGTTTCCATGTGTCCTCCTCGATGATGGATGGTTCAGATATGTTATCATTGAAATTTCATCCGCACATGGTTACAAGAACTCAGCATTGTTGAACAGTGATGAAGTCATCCATGGACCTGAATTAATACCACAGCATTCAAAAAAGGTCAAAAACTATACAAAGTAGTGAAAAATTGAAGAGCACTTTGCAGACATTAGGCGTGCGCGCATGCACGGAATAGGAACGTAGAAATCATGCACAGGTGCACGATGCGTGACTGTTAGCACAAAAAGTTGTGCACCTTCTAAAAGCGCATTTATGGAAGTGGTCGGCCTCCCAACCAATTATGGTTCAGTTCCCAAGCCGTTTTGACCCTCAAATCTGGGCTGTATCTGACTGGTGGGCTGGTCAAAGACCTAATAATGCCCTAATTTGCCTCTTTTCATACTACAAAGCAATGAAACAATAACCCAAATGAATGCTATAAAAAGACATGGATGCACCTCATTTTCTCATGGAATTCAAAGTAATGTTATGTTGCCTCTATTGTTTTGAGGACTCCATCCTTGACACAAGCATATTGGCACCATTACATTGGACAATCCACCTCACCATTGAGTGGATTTGTAAAGAGTTCGTTCATCAGCATTTTCCATTTTCTTTGTTGTAAGAAGAGCTAGCTAGTGAGGGTCCAAGAGCCTTCCCTTGGAGGAAGAAGGGACCCATAGTCCCCTTTCTTCTTGGTGCTTTGTTTTCATCAATAGATCAGCCTCAAACATTGGTGACATGGGTCTTTTGGTTCTTTTTGTTTCTATGTCCCTATGCTCATGAATTTTATTTTTATTGCATCTCTTAGTTTAATTCTTAATTCTAGTTTTTGTTTTCTTTCTCTAACTATTTTCTCTACAGCTGTCCTGCTCAGTAGACCCAACTGAGCTTGCAAGCATCTCTATTCTGCTCACCAAGGTGACGAAAGAGGCGCAACATATTGGCGACTCCACTGGGGAAAGGTATCAACTTCCTGCCTCATTTGGGTTTTTATTGCTCTTCTTTTAGTTTGTTTAACTTGCAGGTGCACTAACCGGCCTAAGCCGACCTGCCAACCAGCCAATTCCAAGTTGAATTGAGAGAAATCCATTCGGATTTTTCATTCTTGATTGTGTGCCACATATGCACAGGTTTTTTAGCCCACAAACGCGCATCATGCACCCATGCACCTAACTCACAATTCAGTTCTTCGCATGTGCACTTTTTGGCTTGTCTCTGTTCGCGCGCATGCGCTCTGTGTGCCTCTGTCTCCACTGGGACCCATGCATCTATGCAAAATTTCACATTGTAAAGTTGTTGAGATGTGGGGAAGGCCATCTACCTTCTTAAAAATGATTTCAAGCATGTTTTAAAGCTGCACCACACTTAGTCCCCTCATCATATAAAGGGGTTAGTCAAAAACACATAGGCACTTAGGAGGATAAAATCAATTTCCGTTATTTTCTTTTTGCCACATGGATGGCTTGTTTTGACTCACAAGATAAGTTGAAAATCATTTTTAATCACATTTAACTTGCATTGGGACTAGAAGTTGAGTAACAATCGCTTAGTATGCTCTTCTCTCGCACCTCCAAGCGATCTTGAGAATCAGAAAAAGATTGAGAAATGATTTCATCTCCCTTAAGAACATTAAAACCTTTAGGAGAGGACAACAACCCTTCTTGGGACTCCTCTTAGTTTACTTTTTCAAACACATCTTAATATTGTAACGGGCCCATACATGCCCACATGCTACAAAGATAGGATAGTGTTTGAATTTTTGCTTTCTTAGATCAAAACACTAGGGAAGTTTAAAGGTTTGTAACGGGCCCACACATGCCCACATGTTCAATCTAGGATAGTTTCAAAGATTTTCTTAGATTACATCACAATAGGGAGTTAAATGATAGTAACGGACCCACATGTTCACATGCTGTCTTCCTAGGGACTTTTAAATCACGCAAGGTTGTACCAAAGGCACTTAGTTAATTAGGTAATCAAACTCTTGTAAGGACCAAGCGAAGTCCACATGCAGCAAGGTGACATCTAATTCACTAAAAATTGTCACACTTTCACTCACACACAAAAGTCACTTATCACTCACATAGCTTCTTCTTGAAACGTGGAGGTCAAAGTAAGTTTCCTCCCAAGGGATTCTGAAAACACCCCACCCTTTTCTTGACGTAACTATCCACTCCCATTTTTAAATCAACGAGGTTGGTTTGCACCCCCAACCTCCCAAAACAACTACATCTAAAATCTTTCTAAAAACTCACTAAGTTTTCCTCCACAGGAGGTGCCAAAAGAAAATTTTTAGTCTAGGTAGGATTTTGGGGATAGGCATCCAAAAAACTCCCCGTTATCTAGTTCTCACATTGTCAAAACATAGAGGTTGTCAAATAGGGAACTGAAAATTCTCCAAGTCAAGTGTTCCAATTACCATAAGGTAGGGAGATACCCGTGAAGGGTTGAAGGCTGAGGTCCAGTTGTTCTGTGCATCCCCCCTTGAGGCACCCACCTCTTGGACGAGATCCAGCCCGCGACCCATTTCTTAGGCCGAAAATCTAAATGTCGCACTTTGACCGAGGTACCTAGTGACCAACTTTAGGACATCTACCCAGGTGGCAATTATGGGCTGCAATTGCACCTTGATTGGATTTTGTGTGGCTATTGGGAAATATCACCAGTTCTTTTGAGATATGCCCCCTTTACCCCTCATTATAACCAATTATTTCATCCTTCACTAGTTTCTCTTCCAGTGACTTCAGACCCCGCTGTTGAGTACGATTGGAAGGTCCAGTGCTATTTGAGAGGAAGGGAGTTACGTCTTCTAGGACATGAGAATTTGCTTTCTTTTGATTCCCCCACATGGACAAAACCCACTTACCCATATATACGCTTCTTTTTCAAAACATTTTATGTATGATGCACATCTGATTACAATTTGATTTGGATATATATATTGTGTCAACATTCAATGCAAAGGCTCTTGTTTCTATATTACTCTCACCACTTTTTGCACACATTCACACCGCTAGTCTCACATCATAGGGGAACCATAGAACCCCCACCGTTCACGACATTTTCTAAACCTCCCTCCTATCTTAGGGGGAGTATCTGGTCATGCCCGCTCATCGGCACCTCCTTCACACACTCCTGTGAGTGCTACTATTTTAGGATCATCTTTGCTTGGTTCTACATTACTTGGGTCAACTTCCCAAGGCCATCTGTTCACTCTCTCTCCTTTACACGGAAGCGGGGGACCCACTTCCTCTCAAGGAGGGAGCACCAACCCACCTAGCCCCCCTCAAGGGTCAGGTTCACAACACACTATGGCCGGAGCTAATCCTCCCCCCTCACTGCAGATGCCATATTTGGCCTCTCTCAACATACTGGATCTCACCAAACTCACCAATGATCCTATATTGCATGATCCCACATGGCCTGCAATGCCCACCAAACTACCTTCAGACATACCCAAGTTTGAAGGAAAGGCAGGCGATGAACCTTCCAACCATGTCATGACCTTTCACTTATGGTGCTCCTCCAATAGAATTATGGATGATTCCATCAGACTGCGATTATTTCAATGCACACTCACTGGCCCACCAGCTAAATGGTATGTCGAAGAAAAATCAGGGTCCCATGCAACTTTTGAGTCATTGGCCAAAGCATTCTTGACCTTCTTCCAATTACCCATCCGCNATGGATGATTCCATCAGACTGCGATTATTTCAATGCACACTCACTGGCCCACCAGCTAAATGGTATGTCGAAGAAAAATCAGGGTCCCATGCAACTTTTGAGTCATTGGACAAAGCATTCTTGACCTTCTTCCAATTACCCATCCGCCATGACAATGATCTAGAACTCCTTTCTAATTTCAAAAAAACCTCAGCCACACACATCGCTGACCACATTCACGAGTGGCATTGGCGACGTAGTTTGTGCAAAGCAGAAACCACCAAGCAATAGTGTCTCGACTAGTTTCTTAGATCACTTGTCTCTCTCCTTGGAAAGGATGTAGCTTCCACCTTCCCTCAATCCGAAGAGGAATCCATCAGTAAGGCCCAACAATATGACCTCATCTATGCACAGTCAGGATACTTATACACTATACTTCCTGATCTTCCAAAACCTATGCCATTTGGCCAAGACAAACCTGGGATGTCCCACTTAGCAGACGAACTGATTGGTGCCACTACTCACCAGGGTCCACAACCACAACCACCACCAATGTATGGAACACCTCAATACCCGCCGGCATATGAGGGCACTTCTTATTACCCCCCACCCCCTTATCAACATCCATACCCTATTGCTATATCTCCACCCATCAGTGGACCACCGCCGGCACCTCCCATACATCCACCTATTTCAACAAACAATGGTACTCCCTCAACCTCAGCTTATAGTACTAGCGAAAGCACTACACCTTCCTATGTACCTTATGGATCAGTATCGCCACAGAATCTGTACTTCCCATTTCCTGGTCCTCCACAACCCATGGCTCCCCCACATCCTCATGCAGGGGTGAATTTTGTTCAACCCTTTGCTGTTCAACAATACCAAAGTTTTGAACAGTTGAATACAGCCAATCCAACTCATCCATCGAACAATGCCAAGAAGAAAAGACGGAACAGGAATAACAACAACCCAGGTGCAGGCAGGAATCAACCCCCACAACACCAACCCACTGGGGGTAACCAGAACCAAGGGAACCAAAACCCCCAAGGGGGAAATACTAATAAACGCCAAGGGCGAAACAATTTTAAAACCATCTTCCCTTGCACCCTTTGTGGTTAAAAGACTCTGGTAGTCTTCCCCGGATCGCTGATTTCAAATGGTTAAAAGACTCTGGTAGTCTTCCCCATTCTCCTGCAAAACCTTCCCCTGAGCAGTCACCCCAACAATATGTGCAACAACCCCCTCCCACCGTGCTGCAAAATCATATCCCACATCAAGGTGTGATAAACACCCAAGAGGACACACAACATCCCCCACCTCAGGCAGGACAATACCTCAACCCCAACAATCTAGTAGATCGTACAATTCTCCTCACCAGTGAGGAAGAAATCCTTCTGCAAACGCGTAATCGTCAGTATCATGCCCCCGCTGAGTCTACTCCCATCCCTCCAGAGACAAACCCTCCACTGGTGGGACCCCCATTGGTAATCCCTCGCCCTTTCGCCGAACCACTGCTTCGCATCCCTCGCATCCCATTGCGTAGGAATGTTCACAACCCACAGGCTAGGGTAGCTCATAACTATAGTTTGGTAGATAACTTAGCACAATCCCCGGCTACCATGTCAGTCTTGGAAGTTCTTCAGACTTTTCCTACTCAGCGAAAATCACTACTTTCCGCTTTGGGGGAAGTCGACCCCGCAGATACCCGACTCATTACCTTTGATCTTGATAGCAGAGAACCTCATATTCCTACCTTGATCTCTTTTCAAATACCAGTGAAAATATGGAATATCACAGTTCATCGATGTATCATCGATGAAGGTGCATCTACATGCATCATGTCCAAAACAGTATGGCAGAAACTTGGTTCCCCGAAACTCATACCCTCTGCCATCACATTACGAGCTTATGATGGATGACCATCCTCTCCTGAAGGACTCTTCCAAAATATCCCCGTCAAACTCGGGGGAAAGACTATTCTCATCGATATCGAACTTATCGATGCCCCGCTCAATTATAATATCTTGTTCGGTCGTAGCTACATGTACGCTATGAAGGCAGTAGCATCTTCTGTCTTTCGGACAATGATGTTCCTTCACAATGGGAAGATCATTACCATTGACCAAGTCTCACATTATGAGCCTAATCCATCTGCCAACATCGATAACATTCTTCCTCTCATCCACACAAGCCATGACACATATCCACTCATCGAGATGGGTCCTAAGATTTTTAAAGATCCATCCCTATTAGGAACATATCATGGAGCACCACCACTCCTACACCCTTCCAATCAAGTGTGTGTCATATCATCTAACAAAACTCACACAGAGGATACCCTTCCTCTTATAGCGGCCTCTATCATACCTGACATCCCACTCATCGTAGAACGCCCCCCTCAAGAACCTCTTGGACTCTCATCAACCCCACCAGTCCACGATTCCACCTCTCCCCAAAGACATAGTCCAGTTTGGGAGACAATTCCCCAACCCCTCACTCAAATTCCCTTCTTTTACCCTCCACTAGGTATCAAAGCTTTTCAGGTAGCCGCAACGCTCACACTACCTAATATAATGTTAGCAATCCCAATGTGGTATTTACACCCACCAGAGATGGTCCCTCGACCATCCCTTCCCCCATTGGAACGAATCCCCATGACGATTCCCATCCTTACCCCCACCACCCCCCCACTCACTAACCCCCTTTCTACAGTTGGGGGCAGGAGAAAGAAGAAGGAGCCCACTGCTCCACTTCCTCCATGCATCCCACCACCTTGCGCACTATGTGAGAAAGAGGGCCACCAAACCAACAACTNTGTGAGAAAGAGGGCCACCAAACCAACAATTGTCCATCACTACCTGAATTACGAAATTTGATCCCCCTCAATCAAACTCCCCCAACACCTGCCACTACTACCCACCCTTCCAATAGTAAAAGGTTGAGGACCAAATACGCTTGTGCTATATGTTCAGAGTATGGCCATTATACCCATCATTGCCCAGCACTGCCACGCTTTCGGCAGACATTAGCCACCGTACACCAGAACTTCCAGAACAACCCCAGTGTTACTACATCCTCCCCAACAAATATCACTGACATCCGTTATGTCACCACTTCAGTCAATGAACATATGAGATGCCCTTGCTCTCTTTGCGATTCATTAGCTCATTTTACCTACCAGTGTCCTATGATCCTTGAATATAGGCAACGTCAATTGACCCTGCTTCACCAACTCACCGAGGCAATAGTTGACATTACCTCATCACTAGCGGTTCTTCACGTCATTTCTCCCGAACCTGAGGCACTCCCAACACCTCCATGGTTCTTAGATGACGTATCTGNCCATGGTTCTTAGATGACGCATCTGAGGATTCACCCCCCAACCCCCCTAACTCTCTCGCTCATTCCCCTACGGACCCTCTCCACCCAACCACCACGGGTACCCCTTAGTACTTCAATATATGGTTTATGTCGAGTGAACCCTCACCATCTCCTCACAATGTTCCCCATTCTTCTTCACCAGGGGGCAACCACACAACCACTATCACCGAGATCACTCCTCACAACCCCTTGTATTCCCGTCACTTCCAATGCGATGAAGAAATACTCGAAGAGTTAAACCACCCTAACTCTCCCTGGGATGCGCTACACCATCGCGCACTCTTCTCTCCACAGAAATCCCCCATGCCTTCTAACCACAACCCCATTTACGCGATCGAAACCAAGGATTTTATCCCATCAGGGCCTATCGACTGGTTCAAAAATCCCATCCCTACCCCTAATTCTTTTGAAGAAGGCAACATGGCCAACATTTCCCCCACCATTAAAATCGACATTTCCATTAAAAATGGCATTGTCGAAGAAATCACCATTGGAGCTGCTTGCACTCCTCAGGAAATCGCCACATATAAAGCCCTCTTCCAGGAATATAGGGATATTTTCGCCTGGTCATACACAAAAATGCCTGGCCTCGATCCCTATATTGTCGAACATTGCATTGACACCTGGCCCGACATTACACCAGTTCACCAAAAACAACGACCGCTACACCCATCCAAAGCCGAAATTGACAAGTTACACGTTGTCGGTTTCATTTACCCCATTGCTTATACCTCATGGGTTTCCAACCCTGTACCCATGAATAAAAAATAAGGCACTATTCGTGTTTGCATAGACTTTCGTGATATCAATCACGCATGTCCCAAAGACAACTTTCCAATGCCTTTCATCGATCAAATTATTGATGACTATGCCAGCCACGAGGCTCTCTCCTTTATGGACGGATTCTCTGGCTATAATCAAATTCAAATCCACCCAGCCAATCAATATAAAACCGCATTCACTACCCTGTGGGGTACTTTTGCATGTCATGTCATGCCTTTCGGCTTAAAGAACGCCGACACAACTTTCCAGTGGGCGATGACATACATCTTTCACGATCTGGCTAATATCATCCTCACCTACTTGGACAACCTCATGGCTTGATCCAAGAAAAGCACCCAGCATCTCGATGATTTACGCACCATATTTCAATGGTGTCGTCAGTACAACATCCGCTTGAATCCTCTCAAGTGTGTGCTATGTGTCACCGTAGGGTGCCTCCTCGATTTTATTGTTTCCAAAAGCGGTATTACCATGGACCCCCTCAAAGTCCAAGCTATCACCGAAATTCCACCTCCCCAGAATTTACGACAACTTCAAAGTCTACAGGGCAAAGCTAACTTTCTTAAATGCTTTGTCCCCAATTACGCCATACGCACACACGGTTTCCTTCACTTACTACGTCACGACATCCCTTTTCACTGGGACAACCATGCCCAACAGTCATTTGATGATCTTAAAGAAATGCTTTCAAATGCACCTTTAATTAGTGCACCTGACTACAATCTCGACTATATCCTCTACGTATCAGCATCAGCTGTATCAGTAGCTGGCGTCCTCATCCAGCTCAGTGATGATAATCATGAACATGTCATTTATTACATTAGTAAAAAACTCTCAGGGCCACCCTTGAAGTATAAACATGAAGAGAAACTTGCTCTTGCAGTCGTCCTCGAAGTCTAGAAACTGCACCACTACATTCTGCTTCACACAATAAAGGTCATCGCAGATTCCAACCCTATGCAGCACTTGCTCATCCATCGACAAGTTAACAACAAATTTGCTTGATGGATCGTTATCCTTCAGGAGTACGACCTCGAGTTCTCAACACCTAAGAGTAAGAAGGCCCTCGTTCTTGCCGAACTTGTCACGACCCTCCCCTCTGACACCACCAGTGCCCCCGTCAACACCAACTTTCCTGACGAACATCTCTTTTACATCACGTCGGATGATCCTTCGTATGATGACCTCCTAGTCTACCTCTGCACTCAAAAGTTCGGTAACCACCTTTCACAAGATGATCGTCGACGTATTCGCCATTAGGCCCCCCGCTACCTTCTCATCAGAGATATCTTATACCGGAGGGGCGTCAACACCATTCTTCTTCGATGCCTGACTATTGATGAGGCCAATAGAGTCTTAAATGAATGCCACAGTGACGCATGTGGGGGCCATATTTCGGGTATATCCACTGCTCAAAAGATTATTTGAGCCGGTTACTTTTGGCCTACCTTGTTTCATGATTGCATTCATGCCGTGAAATGGTGTGAGCAATGTCAGCTTTACGCCAACAAAGCCCGAGCTCCCCCTACTCTTCTTCACCCTGTCATTACTATCGACCCTTTTTGCAAATGGGGCATTGACTTTATGACTTGTAATCCCCCCTCCAGAAATGGTCACAAATACATCATTGTTGCCATTGATTACTTCACCAAATGGGTAGAAACTATGCCCACTTTCAACAACATCGCTGACACTGCAGCGTGTTTTTTCTTTAACCACATCATATCCCACTTTGGAGTACCCCTCCAACTCGTTTCTGACCATGGGAAACACTTCGAGAATGATATCTTCATCAAACTCTCATCTCGGTTAGGCTTCTCTCACGAGTTTTTCTCACCATATTACCCTCAGTCTAACAAATAGGTCGAGGCAGTTAAAAAAGTCCTCAAGACCATGTTGTAGTGCATGGTAAATAAACATAAAACCAATTAGCATCATATGTTATTTTCTGTGCTATGGGCTTACCGAACGGCTGTGAAAAATGCTACTGGTTTCACACCATTTCATTTAGTCCATGGGGTCGAGGCAACTCTTCCCATCGAGTGTGAAATTCCCACCTTACGCACCGCCATTAAGCTATTACCCGACACTGCTCCAATGGAGCAACACTTGCTGAACTTGGAGTCTCTGGATGAAGATCGTCGATCTTCCTTACAGAACAACGAGGTAGCTAAAAAATGATCCAAGGCTACCTTTGATCGCCATGTCAACCTTCGCTCATTTCGCGAAGGCAACCTCATCCTAGCTTACAATATCGCCCATGATACCTTTGGCCATGGAAAATTCGAGTCACTCTGGCATGGCCCATACATCATTCAACATTGCCTCACCAAAGGTGCATATATCCTGGCCTCTCTCGAAGGCCTCTCTCTCAAAGAACTCGTCAACGGGTTGTATCTCAAAAAAATTTATGCTTAAAAGTAATCATTCTACTTTAGGTTATTTCTTTTCTAGCATTTTTAATCTTTTTCTCCTCCCCTCACATCTAAACTATCCTTTGTGCTATTGATAGATGCTTCCTCCACCAGCCTACCACATCGGTTACGCCAACGACGCCAGCCGTTGGACACAAAATCTCGCTTCAGCTGCTTGGGCTCTCTACACCCCCTCACATGAAATGCTCCATTCGAGTGGCATATGTTTGGGGTTAGCAACCAACAACCAAGCCGAATACACTGCTATCATTGGCCTCCTAGCCGATGCCCAGCATCATCATATTCGTCACCTTAGCGTCTTCCTCAACTCTCAACTAATCATTCTACAGCTCAACAATGTGTACCGCGTCCATGATCCTTGCCTCTTTCGCAAATACCTGCAGGTTAGGATTTTATCTCGACATTTTGATTCTATTACATTTACACATATTCCAAGACAATTGAATCAAATTACAAATAACCTAGCTAATATTGTGTTAGACTGGCATATATCACATCAAGCTACCTCTACACATACATAAACATATCACAATCCTGTCACAGCATATACATAGAATAGTCATCATCAAAACATTAACCAAAAACATGTAAACACCACATATATCTCAAAAAGTATACTCATGTATATATATAGGTCCACAGTGCCATCTGAATGTTAAAATACAAAAAATAAACATATCCGTAGGCCAATGCAGCACCTCGGTACAAAATGGGCTCACCAGCCTATATACAAAAAATATATATACATCAACTGCCTCAGAGCACCACTCATGGTGCCTCTAGAGCACCACCGCCTGCTCCTCCCTTAGGTGGTGGCGGCCCACCACCTCCTGCCCCAGGAGGTGGTGGTCCACCCCCTGCTGGCCCCTCCTTCCCCAATGGCAGTTGCCCGATCATCAACACAGCAGCCACTACTGCTCGTCGTACTATGGCCTGCCATGGTGGCGGTACCACCACACACTGTTCCAGGAAAGTCTCATCTTAGATACGACACCATATGCCCTCAGGCACCTCTTGTAATATCATCTCCAGATGATGACGTATGTCCTCATAATATGCTCCGGCAGCTGCCGGAGGGGCATGTGATGGCGCAGCACTAGGGTCATCAAACTAGCGCCTCCTCACTGCCCTCTCTGGCTCAGCTAGTTGCACCACGGCCTCATCAGCTATACGTATGCTCCTAACCTCATCCATCAGGGGGCATCTGTTATCACTGAAATTTTATCCACACATGGTTACAAGAACTCAACATCGTCAAATAGTGATGAAGTCATCCATGGACCTGAATTAATACCACAGCATTCAAAAAAGGTCAAAAACTATACAAAGTAGTGAAAAATTGAAGAGCGCTTTGCAGACGTTGGGCAAGCATGTGCACGAGCGGAACAGGAACGTATAAATCATGCACAAGCGCACGATGCGCGAATGTTAGTGCAAAAAGCCGTGCACCTGCTAAATGGCGCATTTATGGAAGTGGTCAGCCTCCCAACCACTTATGGTTCATTTCCCAAGCTAATTTGACCCTCAAATCTGGGCTGGATCCGATTGGTGGGCTGGTCAAAGACCTAATAATGCCCTAATTGGCCTCTTTTCACACTACAAAGCAGTTAAACAATAACCCAAATGAATGCTATAAAAAGACATGGATGCACCTCATTTTCTCAAGGAATTCAAAGTAATGTTATGCTACCTCTATTGTTTTGAGGACTCCATCCTTGACACAAGCATATTGGCACCATTACATTGGACAATCCACCTCACCATTGAGTGGATTTGTAAAGAGTTCGTTCATCACCATTTTCCATTTTCTTTGTTGTAAGAAGAGCTAGCTAGTGAGGGTCCAAGAGCCTTCCCTTGGAGGAAGAAGGGACCCATAGTTCCCTTTCTTCTTGGTGCTTTGTTTTCATCAATAGATAAGCCTCAAACATTGGTGACATGGGTCTTTTGGTTCTTTTTGTTTCTATGTCCCTATGCTCATGAATTTTGATTTTATTACATCTCTTAGTTTAATTCTTAATTCTAGTTTTTGTTTTCTTTCTCTAACTCTTTTCTCTACAGCTGTCCTGCTCAGCAGACCCAACTGAGATTGCAAGCACCTCTATTCTGCTCACCAAGGTGACGAAAGAGGCGCAACAGGATAGACCTAGGAACTTTGGGACTTTGTGAGTCCACTTCTCATGTGCAATCTAAAATAATTAAAGCCTGTGCACTTACCTCTATATCCAACGATGGTTGGTCCACACGCTTAGATATAACACATGAGATCTGTTCTCCTCCTCTGCGTGCTCATTCCTCCTGTCTAAACTTTGATCCAATGGTCCAGATTCTTCACAGTTCTTGATCTGATGACCACTTTCACTCCTCCTCCTAAGCTTACAATTTCTTCTGACTTAGAATATTTTCTAAGTATTCAAAGGTTTCGGTCTCCGAACCTTCTCCTACGAAACCATTTAAAAGGTCTCATCTTCTCTTTTCCTCTTGAGCTCTATATTCATAAAAGAGGACTTATTCCAGTGTTATCATTGCTTCTTTCCTGTTTTCCATCGTCGTTGTTGGTCTTTCCATCAATGAAAATAAACCTCTTCTTATAAACATTCCAACATTGTACTTCCTCCTTCTCCTTTTTCTTCTTTTTCTTTGCCTTGCTCTATCCATCATACTCAATCTAGGTGACCAAAGGAATTTCGATGATGTCGAGGTTAGACAGTTATGCATCTTTGACCGGTACAAGGAATTCTACTAGACATTCCTTAATGATCTCTTCCATGTCTTCCTCAGTCAATTTATAATAATACTGCAGCTCCTCCTTACTGTCATCCCTACGTGCGTTGATGTAGATGAAGTGTCATTCTGTGTGAAACTTTGCGACCAGTCTGTATTGATGCAAGGTATTCGGGGTCATTCAGGGGAATGATTCAATGGTGTGCATCATTTGTAGGTAATAAGCATGGAATAAAACGTTCAAATGCCATTGCTTCGCCATATTGTTTGTATACCACAAGGTAGAAAACCTCGTGACCAATGGTTCTGATGGATCAACTTCCAGAAATTTCTCTCCCTCCCACATCTGCCAAGTGACAAATGCAATTCAATTCAATAACCAACTGAAATTAAACTCGTATCCTTGGTCCTGTGCTTCACAACAGTCCTTCTCTAACTCATTGATGAGTTAACCCACCCAATTCATCTACATTCCTTCGATACACTTCCCTTTGAGGTCAACTACAAACCTTGTGACCTGTGTCAGATGGGTCTTTCTGATGGTCTTTCCAGTAATCATCTAACAATCTAGGTGCACTATGCCATCCTGGATGAATGCTACCTTGTAGCCTCGCTTCCCCTTCTCTACATCGTCATAGTCTTCTTTTATACACTAGTCCAAGGAGCGATCTGACATCTTCCCTGGGTAGAACTGGTGAGGATTCTATCCTTCCATGCTCAATCTAGTGATCAAGTGGATGTGCACTGGATCCACAATCATGCACCTATTAAGCCACATATACCCTCCATGGTAGCACGACAGGAGGAGTTTAACATAATCATTAACATAATCATGTTCAAGATCGTGGATTGCACGAGCTCCTTAATCCATGAATGAGGAGCTATCTTGGGCTTCTTCCCAGTCGTCTTCGTCAAGTACCTATGTGGTGAAAACATCACATAGTTCTTCCAGTCTCCGAGGTTGAATTCATTGATCTTAAGAGATGAGATCAGTCCCAACTGGGTTCCAACTATGTGTATCCCCTTCAGGAGGTATGCAATGATAAGCGCATATTAGAAATCACGTGGGACACTGTCACAGTTAATTGCGCTAGTAAAAGGTGGTATGTAGTCTGGAAAGACTGATGGGATCTCCTTCGCATTAGCTAGATCATCACGGTATTTGATTCTTTTCTTAGTCGTGGTTCGGCTAGACCATCATTTGGTCAAGGGGGATGCTTGCAATACACCAATCAACGATTCCTATATTCCTACAGACATGACTTTCTGAATCATGATATCCATGAGAATTTCCTCCACCGACTTCTCTACTGTGCTATGTTCGCCAAACATTCACACTTGTAATCACGGAGATCAGGTAGGCGAACAAACAGACAAGGTAATCAAATGGACGACGAGGTCTAGACAACACAATGTGGTATGCAATTGGTTCTCTGTTAGCACGGATATCACAGTTTGAAAAAAGTGGTCTCGGCGCAGCGTCGGATGGGTTAAATAAGAAACATCGTAACAAATTCCTTTAACGGGTATGAATACATCCATCAATGTGCATCCATCTATTATGGCGTGGTCCCAATGGTCCAACGATGATCTTTCCATAAATAAATGTGTTTCTAGTTGTTATGGAGCATCGTTCTAATGGTCGTGATTCCTCCAACAGTCATATAGCTTCGTCATGGAGAAGTACTATTAAGTGCGGTTCTGCTATTCTGATGAGGTTCAAGTTCTGTAATCCTGCCTTCTGCGAAGTCTTCTCTGTAACTTCTTGTAGTTTTCTAACTTTTCTTTGTTATTAATAATCTTTCTTGCCTTCTTTCATGTGATCTGAGTTTTTGGATTCCTCTATCCATTATTATTCTTACTTTCTCTTAGCCTAGTAGCTTCGTGTTGTTGATGTTCTTCCAGAAGGTGCAAAGGTATTACCCCTTCTCTTACTATTTCCAGGGTGGATGCACTTCTTTCCTACATGGACAAGTTCTTTAAGCCTTCTTGTGTCTTTTCAAATTTGACAACTAATTCTATGGCCCTCTGTTGCTTCAACTTATCCTCCTATTTTTCTATTAGTCACGCTATTTTTCTTCCTATGAAGTCCTTTAATTCTTGTTTTTTTGTGTTGTAGCTTCCTCCTCTGCTTTCCTTCTGATCTGGTCATTCTCAATCCAAGTCTTTCCTAACAAAAGTGCAAAAGGGTCATTGTTCTCAACAAACTTAATGACTTCAGATTCTTCTTCATTTGATGTTTCATTGGCAATCATAGGTACATTAGTAACTCTTCCACATAGGGTTATCATCTTTCCTTTAAACAATCCTATGTTTCCCAATGAAGGTACCATAGTAGGATTTCCCAAAATTTCCCAAGTGCTTTCTGGCATAATATTCACATGTGTTTCTTCATCCAATACATAGTCTATGCCAAAGTCTCCTATTATCGTTTCTATGCACTCTTCTCTTTTAATATCTCAGTTAAACTGATGTATCTTTGATCATTCATTTCTTCTTTTAACTGTAATAACATCATCTCTGATTCTTTTCGGTTTTGTAACATATCCTTATCCTTTGAACCTTCTTTATAGTTTTCTTGTCTCATGTTCATCTTTTCAACTTTATCAATCATGTTTGGGAAATCCTCAACCTCATGACCAATAGCTTTACAACAAAGACAAATAGGACCTATACCAGGGCATTCCTTAGCAAGATGTCCCGACCTTCTGCAATTGTAACACGGTGTCAATCCTCTCTTTATTTTAAAGGATCCCCAACCTTTCCTATACTACGCACTGGGATCACAGTGATAGACCTTCAATCTGCAAAAATTCTTTTTAGTTTTCTGCATCCACTTGTTAGTCCAAAAATGCTTTCTATGCATAGGAATAACATATCTTTCACTATCTCTATCAAATTTATTCATATCCATTCTTTATTCTAACTGTGCCCTAGTTTTCAGTCTATGAAAAAATCTATCAAACATACCTAGATTCATACTTTCGAAGAAATTTTTTTCACTTATCTTACCTTTACTAGAGCACAAAGCTTTAAGATCTTACCTCTTTTATTTAGATCAGGTTTCTTTCTTAGCACAGAGCTTCACAAGTCAAGTAGAATAATGCACACTACAACAACATATCTATGCACAAAGATTTCTCTTTTCTTCAGTTCCTAGCAATCACAGTTTCAGGTCCTGACAATCACAGTTTCAGGTCCCGGCATCAGAACCATTTGTTGGAACAGTGGCAGAATCAGGGTTCAACGCTTCAACAATGCACCAAGAAAACCCTAACTACTGGCCCTTTCGACAACATATGTGAAGCAGATGAAGTCTCACCCAAGGTAGAGGTAGGGGGGGTTGCAGGACTCAGGAGTCTACAACCAAGCTGGGACACAAATCTATGATTACAACACTTAACAAAGAGCTTATCCAATAGCATGCATTAGTTCTTAAAGCTTATTCACATTGTAGGTTAAACCTTTATTACAGATCAATGCAGTAATAATCAAGATTAAGCACATCCAATCATTTATCACATAGCATCAAGTCCTATCTAACATTCATCATACATAAGAACTAAGCATCAATAGATCTATCTATAATACATCAAGATCAGTGAACTAAACAGATAAATACATTAAAAACATGAACAACATTGCACAAAGCACATCAACACAAGATATACGTGGTTCACCCCAGTGTGGGGCTACGTCCACCAACTCTTCTTATTCTTTACTAGTCTTCAATCTTTCTACATTATTATTCTCCTGCGCATAAAGCCATAGAGCTTAGCTTCGTACTGGATAGGTGATCTACGCACGACGCACTAGATCCACCTTCCTCCAAAGCCAAGTCAAGGCATAGAGCCAACTCCTCAATAGCACAAAGAATTACATACAACGTCTGTGCACAAATCAACTTACATTCTCTTGCACTAAGAAAATTACAAGTCTTTGCACATATCTAACACTTACACTTAGCCACCCTACTTTCATCGCCTAGCTACTTATTTATACATTACAAAAAGGCCTAAACATGGGTAAACCCATGGGCCGACATCCCATACCCATTACATAAACCCTGATAACCCAAAAATCTAGCAAAACAAGTTTGATCCCATGATCTCAGCTCTGCCTGGGCGCTCCATCTTCGACCAGCCTATTGAAGTCCCAAAAATGGTCAAACATGACCAATGTTCTCTCAAAACTTGGTTGAGGGCCAACAAGAATGAGTACACAAGAACTGAAAGAACTACAATTGTAGCTTGGAGAACTTCTAAAGAAGGGGTATATACACCCAAGTGTGTCACCTTGGGGTACCTCAGTATTGTTCATGAAAAATAAATATGGGACATTGATATTGTGCATCGATTTAAGGAAGTTGAACAAAGTGACTATTAAGAACAAGTATCCTTTGCCAAGGATTGATGATCTCTTTGATCAGTTGAAGGATGCCAAGATATTTTCAAAAATAGAAATTGGGTTAGGGTACCACTAGGTAAGGATAATGGATGAATACATCAACAAGACTACCTTCAAAACAAGGTATGGTCATTATGAATTCATAGTGGTGCCATTTGGGTTATCAAATTCACCCGATGTTTTCATGTGCCTAAGGAATGGTGTATTCAAAGAATATTTAGATAAGTTTTTCATAGTCTTTTTGGATGTCATCCTGGAGTATTCCAATTCAGACGAAGAGCATGAAAATCATCTGAGTATGGTTTTTCAAGTGCTAAGAGAGCACCAACTGTATGCCAAATTGAGAAAGTGCTCATTCTATCAAAAGCAGATCCATTATTTGGGACATATCATTTCAAAAGATGGGATAGTCATGGATCCTGAGAAGATAGAAGCCATCAGAGAATGGTTAGTCACGAAGAATGTGACAGAAGTCAGATCCTTTGTGGGTATAGCTAACTATTACAGAAGGTTCATTGGAGGGTTCTCAAGAATAAATCACCCCATCACTTTCTTGCAAATGAAGGAGAAGAAATTACAATCGACAGAAGAATGTGAGAAAAGCTTCCAGCAATTGAAGCAGTTGTTAACCAGTGCTCCAATCCTGAGGATTGTAGATCCAAATGAATATTGTGTAGTGTGTACAAATGCATGCAAAGAAGGACTGTGGGGATTCCTCATCCAGAATGGGTTTGTAATATTTTATGAGTCTAGAAAATTGAAAGAGAATGAAAGGCTCTATGCAACTCACGATTTGGAGTTGGCATCCATAGTGCACGCACTGAGAAAATGGAGACATTACCTCATGGGAAATAGGTTTGAACTGATGACAGACCATAACAGTTTGAAGTATTTGTTTGATCAGCCAACCTTGAATGTTGTTGGCACAAGTTTGATCAAACCAAGGTCCTTCTCAAGTTACCAACAAAAGGTACCGTGTAGTCTAGAGAGCTGGCATTTTCATCTCCCTCGAAGAGAAAAAGTCTCACCCGAAGCATTGCTGAGAAAGATAAATAGGGAAGGGTAGGGAAAAGAATTGAGAGGATCCATAGAGCCTTCAGGACTCATTCCTAATCTTGCGCAAGAGCCATGAACAGGTTTGAAATATACATGTGCAAGAATTGAACCTACTTACGTCACTAGCAAACAGTCAAACGTAGAACCATCAACTAGAACCCATAATCCCTAAAGAGATACTGTAATGCATAAGTAAACACACAGAGACACATCATATTTGAAATTTTAGGTCTTTCTTCATATTATCTTTGGAATCTTTCTCTGATTACAGACTTAGAATTTCATAGCAGTGCCCTAAACAGACTCTTGGCTCTCGACTCAAGTTGCAGATCTCCAATTATCAACCTGATAGATCCAATTCATTACAGACTCAGTACTGGACTTAACTCGACTTACAATGGCATCAACAACTAATCAGACTGGTTAACAACAACAATAATGACTAAATCAATCGACTCAATAACAACCCGACTAAACCTTTTACAATAATCATGGCCAACCCTTTTACAATTATGTGTATCCCTATATATAAGTTGGGTTGTGTCTTCCTTCTCGGCTTGCACGTTTTCTCATTCTATTTCAACCATATGTTACTTAGCTGGTGTTGCACTGACTTTCACAATTGTTTTTTGTTGCTCTTTCTCTAGACCTCTGATGAATATTGCACAAATCATGCTCAGTCAAAACTTGCTCAATTCCTTGTCCAAAAATGAAGGGCCCAACTGGCTCCAACCACAATCCTTGACTCACCCTCAAGTCAAGTTCTTGGTTCTTTCACATCCTTCAAAATCATCTATTGTTTTCCCTTGTCCATATTTTCTTATTCCTTGGGCTCTTCTGTCTGCACTTTCTCTTCTTTTACCTCTTCAAATGAAGGGCCCAACTCTGGTACTAACTCTAAGGCTCATTGTTTCACTCCATGAAAGCTTCCAACTTTGTCCTGCCATTTACGAGTGAGGAGTGATGCCTCTGCAAGAAGCTGTTGGGTCGTCTCTTTGCTATATTCCTTTGGCTTGGTGTCAACCAACAAGTTCCACTCAAAATCTGTTGTTGCATAAACTTGATGCATTTGTATGTAGGTTGTATGAATTACAGGTTGAAAGTCATGCACACTAGTACATATGACCAAATTTGCGATGGTTTTTCATTGATATTGCCACACTTATCCATCGCAATTTCCATGAAAGCCGAGACCTTTTTTCATCTCTTTAATTTCTTCATTGTATCCATGATCCAGGTGTTTGTGGAAACATCGACGAAATTATCTCTCCACGTTTCATCACCATCAAAATGGGTTAACCCTATGAATCGTCAAAATTATGATGAAACTTCGTCACAATTACGATGCACAACCATGGAAATTATGACGAAACTTTGTCACAATTATGGCGCACAACCATGGAAATTATGACGAAAATTTGTTGCAATTGTGACGAAAACTTATAAAAAGACAAAAACTTATGACGTAGATGATGTATGTGCGATGAAAAACCGTGGAAAATGGAGACGAAAATGTGTGGCAATAACAACGAAAATTTATGTCAAAACCAAACTTACGACGTAGATGTTGTATGTGCGACAAAAAATCGTGGCAAATTGCGACGAACTTTCTTCTCTATTGCCACGGTTGTTCAAAATAAAAATTGGCTTTGAACGAACTATTGTCGATATTGCGATGATGAATTTAAGTTTTAAAAAAAATAACATGAGATATCGTATTGCCATATTACATTGTAATATGGTATACCATATTACAATATAATATGGGATTACCATATTGTGATATGGTAATCCCATATTACATTGTAATATGACAATGCCATATTACAATGTCTCTACTTTCTCAACAAGATGCAAGAAGTTATTTTTAAAAAAAACTTAGGATAGTGATTTGTCCTGAGTGGGATGGTGACCTTGGCATTCAACAATATAGGAAGTAATTCATTGATGACAAGTGTAGCAGGTGTGCAAGTCCACAGGTGTAGTCGACATTTCTATTGAAAGATGGATGTTAGAGAAAATGTGTAGATCTTTTAGATTGAACAAGATTATAGTATGTATATGTGT
>JASDQU010102441.1:543741-584888 GCA_032191745.1 Picea mariana
AAGGAGAATTTAATGAAGAGACATTGAGTCCCAAAGTTGATGGGGATCATCAACTTGAAAGGGAAAAGGTCTACTCCTAGTTGAATTCATATATTTGTGATGTCATATAGGCTTGTGCAAGTGACAAAAATTTCAATTTGTATGAATTTGGTGAGTGGAAATTTATGACCCACAAAGAGTAATGGTAAACCCAAGGGTTCATGAGAATGTCGAAAGGTAGAAATATTGTTAGGTTTGTAAAGTAAGGTTTTGAACCCATGAAGACACCATCAGTAAAAAGGTTGTGATTTATGAAAAGGTTGTAAAATCTCTTTCATCACCTATGTATAAGCTATTGGTCAATTTTCTTCTATGTTCTGAATGATTTGGGAAATAATGGGTCTTAACACCTTGAAGAATTGGAAACTCTTATGAACCTAAAGGGTCGTTATGACATTGACTCATATATTCTTGTAAAAACATAATGTTATTTGATGCCTTGATAATTTAGGCATAGTGTATATAAGGGCTAGTTATCAACTCATTCCTTGATAATAATAAGAAGAATATTACTAATATAATAGGAAGAGACTTGTGGATGTCACTTGCACAATTGTTGGAGCATACGAAAAGGACAATAATAATGAGGTCAAAAATTTTGGGTACATCATGAATATGTTCAATATAGAGGGGGTAGACTAATACATACTTTCATTTCCAAGAATGAACAATGAGCAATGCAATAACATGTTTATCTAGATACCTACATCACATAGGTTGGCATCTTACCACAAGTGAGGTAGGATTAGCAACATGATCTCTTATGGAAATATTGGAGGATAGATGAAAAGGTAAATATGGGAGGTTGTGGTGTTAGGGTAGTTCTAACAAAGACAAGAGAAACAAGTTGATGACACTGGCATGACATTGGAAAAAGGTGTGAGTTGACATAAACTGACTAAGAGTGAACATGAGCAAGAGAGGAAACACACTCTAGGATAATAGGCATCATAAACTGGTAATATAGAGTCATCAAAAGCACAAAAACAACACATGGTAGCCTAGATTTAGTGCAATAATGAGAGGTGGCATACATCAATGGGGTATTTTATGCAAGTGTAGGAGGTGACATGCATCAACCTAAGTTCAATGCAAGCATAGAGGTGAAAAATACCAATGGTACTAGTGGAGGAGAGAGGATCAAAGGAAGATATGATGTCACCATTGGGAGCGGCTCCATAGTTGCAAGCTATGGAATGTGACCATTAAGGGGGACATCTTTGAAAACTGACCAAAGAAGTGATAGTTGATCCTAACTAGGTAGAGGTTATCTCAAGTAGGGTATTTCTTGAGATAATGACCTATAAGGGACCCATCAATATTATGACCAAATAAAAATGAAGAAAAAGGGGTGTAAGGAAGAAAAGCTAAGGAGGAGAGGCAATACTTTCCCTAAGAATTTGAAGCACTAGGAAAAGAGGAAGAGTATGTAGGAGAGCATGGAACACTAGGAGAGGAAGAAGACAAGGGGAGAACTAGGTAATATTTGGTGCTACCAGGTAAGAAGTGGCTAGAGTTGATAATGGGAAGTCTAAGCTAGCCCAAAAAAACTCCCAATAGGAACAAGGCTTCATTCAACTTGATAAAAGTGTGTTAATACATGGGACCTTTTTAATGTTAGAAAATGTTGATTTTGACAACTAATAGAAAGATAAGGAAAAGAGAAGGCACAGAAGAACAAGGGGCTACCTCATTGTTGTAGCCTACTTTTAAAAACACGTCAAAACCCTTACCTTTTCATTGTCCTTTAGCCAGATACATTAGCCCATACAACTTGATAACATTTTTCCATGAGATGCATTTCCATCACCAAGAGCTGCATGAATCATAAAAGACAAATTTTTTATATGAGTAAATAATTAATAAGCAAATAAGCATGCATTTAGTTATGTAAAATACTCTAGAAAAAAATTAAGTTGTCGCATACCTTAATGAGCTTCTCTTTTTTTTTAGAATAGGTTATTCTCTACTGAATAGGGCCAACCACGTGAAGGTGGAAGCTCATATGCCCCCCCACCCCCCTCACATCACTCTTGATTCCCCATACCCAACAAATGATTTTCTTTATATAGAAAACATATAGACATTCATGCATAACTAGGATAGTCATCAAAACATATTAACATATAATCATCGATAAAGACCCAAATACAAGTCATGAATTCATACATCTAATTTTTCTTTATGTTTCTTTACATTCATAAAACTGACAATTGGGATATGATCATCATCATCCAAGGCCATTGTATTTTGTGTGCCATGTCCTTCTATTGTTTGTGTGCACTCATGTACCATACTTCTGGTACGTCTCTAAGAAGGGTTAGCTGGCATCTATTCAGGGTCGTGAACTAGAACAACAAAAATGATCATGTCAATATGTTGAAATATAATTGAAATAACTAATTCATTGTTTTGATTAACATTACACTATTGCTCTTTACTTATCTCTGTATCTAGAAAAGTTGGTTCATTAATTTCTTGTCCACTTGGTTGCTCTCACATTTCACCCTACTGAGCTACATGCTCTTCAATTTTGAGAAGATAATATATAAGTATAAGTCAGGAAATAAATATCTACAATCGCAGTAAATATTTCTAATTATGAAGCATACATACCGGAATGGGTACTCTTCTCTACGCTATCACTAGACATGTGGACCCTTGTATGATGCAGTGTTTGTTGAATACTGCTTGATTCACTACTGCAATAGCACTATTTCTTGAAAACAAACATAAATAATTATTTAAGGGTGATATAATAAAATATGAATAGACTTTACAAGCACGCTACTGCGGTTTCCTTATTCATTTGATTTACCTGTGTGGCTAAGGAGATAGGAGTCTGGCCTAACATTTTTCTATATTCAATCACACTTTTAAAACCATGATTGTGACCAAGATTTAGGTCCTCCTCAGTGGCAGCAGTGTCGAACATATTTAACTGCAATGCATAACACCATTAATAATACCAATAACAAAAAAACATATTTGTTCGCTACTGTTAAATAAACATTAACCACGATTAATCATATAAATATTACTATTCAAGATTTTAGTTTTCCATAGCCACCCTAGCCTAGTTTATGCTAGCCGTGTTTTTCCACTCTGCCCTTTGTTTCTTTGGAGGTGTCTGGTAGCCTACATATGAAATTTTTGAAAAAACTTAGATACCAGAGTTGTTACTTAAAACAGGAAAGAAAAACATAAATTCTCATATTTCAATGATAATATGACATGTGTTGTACATTTCTTGACCATCTCATGGTTGTCGTCCTTGTTTTTTAAACAAGTTCTCCTTTGCATCCTCTATTAGTGCCTTCCACTCTATCTGGAGAACCATGAGAGGGCGCTCGTGCTTGAGGTCTATTTGCAATTTATCCCTATACTGGGCCCTAGTGTATTTTAAACTCTTGTTAGCTAACTTTGTAACCACTGTCTTTTTGAAAGTGTTTTCGAACAAGTTTGCCATGTGATCTATTAAATCATCTTTCTTTTTTCTATCTTGGCCATTCCACCATGTGTGAATGGTGGGGCCAAACAAATCCAATTCTTTGTCATGTAAGTTTCTATAGAAAACATTGTTTCCTGTAGAAACGTGGTATCCATTAATTTATAATAATCTCAACAAATGTCTATTTCAATTTCATGAAAAAAATGAATCAATTAACGGGACAGTTACCTGCAATCTTCTGAATCTTGATCGAAACACATGCATCATCCACCAGAAAGGTGACATCTAGTGATCCAGTGCTTTTAACTCATTCTGCTCCATGCAGAATAGTATCATGTCCATCTACACTATGTTCCTCTATGGAGTCATCATGTGGAGTCCCAGACTCCGGCTCATCATGCTCCAGTATGTCATGCCGGTCAAAATCATTTCTCTCATCAATGGATTCAAGGGGAACCTCAGGAGGATAAAAAATCCTCACTTTCTCTTTACTATGTCGACCTTTTTTTTGCATTGTACCATCACTACTACCTATAGCAGTTGCAGGATCGATAGGTTCCCCATGCACGGGGTTTAAAAACTCCTGCAAACTGAAAACGTTTCTTTATCAGATCATATACAAAATATAAAACTAAAAAATGGATATGAAATTGTCATAGATAATAAAAATATGTGAAGATGCCACTTACCCCAAAATTAGTTATTTTATTTTGTAGCTCTACAATTCTTGCCCTGTCCTCCTATGTCAGGGGTCTTTTGCTAATCAAACCTAGATATTCTATGTTAGCCTTCTTCAAGGCCTTTGTTATAGTTGTCATTGGGTCAGTCGAATAAAATATTTCATCCTCATAAATATCCTCTGTGGGAGCCTTCCCATGTTAAACATGCCATAATACATTGATGAATAAAATTACTGAGATGAACTTTAACAATTGAGAGATGTAGTGGTCGTAGTCATAAGTTGTTACTGTATTTAACATTTACCTGGTGAGGCATTGCGGGTGCTTTTTCACAGTCACCCTGGACAGATGTAAAGGGTGATTTTCAGACACGGTCACCCTGGATGGATGTTGACACAATAAATCAATCAACAAAAGTTATGAAATTCACCTGTAACATTAAAACAATAAAAATATTGCAATAATATCAGAAAAACAATAACAAAAATTCAGAAATTTAGTTGTTGTAGTCATAAGTTGTTACTATATTTAACATTTACCTAGTGAGGCACTGTGGGTACCTTTCCACGGTCACCTTGGACAGATGTAGCAAGTGAAACTCGGACACGGTCACCCTGGACATAAGTTGACACAATAAATCAATTAACAAAAGTTATGAAATTCACCTGTAACATTTTAAAAATGAAATATTGGAGTAATATCAGATAAAAAATAATAAAATTTTAGAAATTTAGTTGTTGTAGTCATAAGTTGTTATTGTATTTAACATTTACCCGCTGAGGCACAATGGGTGCCTTTCCACGGTCACCCTGGAGAGATGCAGTAGATGATTTTCTACCACGGTCACCCTAGACAGATGTTGACACAATAAATCAATCAATAAAAGTTATGAAATTCACCTGTAACATTAAGAAAATTAAATATTGCAGTAATAATAGAAAACAAAATGATGAAATTTTTTAAATTTAGTTGTTGTAGTCATAATTTTTTACTGTATTTAACATTTACCTACTGAGGTGAAGTGGGAGCCTTTCCACGGTCACCTTAGATAGATGTTGAGACAATAAATTAATCAACAAGATTTATGAAAGTAATTGTAAAAGAATTATGCAGTAAAAATTTGAAATATTGCAGCAATAAATTGTAACAATGATTGATCAAAGGTTGAGTTGAATGGTATGTAATATGTTTTCCCCCATAGTCACACCCCCTCCATATATTCAATTTAAGTTGTAATCGATCAACAACTCTTCACCTGTAACTATTGTTTTTGTTGCACATACAAATATATGATTTCCTTCACGTTCCTCAAATATGCAATTTGGTTTCTTAATTGTTTCCACTGGTCATGTACTATTTATAAAGCCTACAATGTTTCCAGTAGCTTTTGGCCTTCCATCAATATTTTCCCCTTTATTTTGATTGTTATCTAGTAGTTGTATATAATTTGCGGCAACTCCATATCTTCGCATACTTTGCGTATATCGGACCAACATAAACCAGTGATTGTATTTGTATAATGGTCTGACATACTCCATCAATTCAGTTACAGTGCCATAGTCGACCTTTATTCCATCCATGGAAAATAACCCCAATCCATGTAAGGACGAAGGAGCAATGCAATACATCCTCCCACCGATGAAGAGTTCTGTGTCCACTTCAGGTAGCTCATTAGGTGCCCATCGTTGCACTAGATGTTTATACCTCAAGGGAAACTCCATGTCACCTATTCTCTCAGCATCATAATTACACGACCCTCCATTGGCAATAAAAAATTGCATGCGGGTACGAAATCTTTTCCAACCTAGTTGATCTAGAATTGATAGATCTAGTACACCACGTCTCACTTTCAATCTCTCTTACTATATCTTGATCATCACTCAAGGAACATATATCCGACAGATACCTATTTGGTGGTACCTACACTCGTTAAAACAAGAAGATAAGTCATCATGTCAATATACGTTTTTGGTACCAACACAGTTGCATATAGTTGCATTTAGTTGCATAAAGTTGAAATTGCATTTAGTTGCATATAGTTGCATAAGTTTCATATACGTTTATATCATCACCAAGGTAAGAAAATTAGGGCCTTGTTCCCTAAATGAAGATTTTTTATGCTTAATGGCCATGAAAAATGCCTCTATTTGGGAATATGTGCACCATTAGAATGTTTTGAATAAAAAGAATGGGTTTCAAGACCTATACCATGGCCAAGGGAGGAAATAAAGGGCCTTAGGCCCTAAATAAATCTTCTTGATCTTAATGGCCATGAACTAGGCCTCAAACCACCATACATATCCTCTCTAAAGGATATATGGAATTTGGGTGGGATATGGTCACCATTCACAAGTTTTGGGCATAATGTATAGAAAAGAACATAAGGTGCTTAGGCCCTATTTGAATCTTATCAGGGATGATATTTGTGATGCAGTCCTTAAACAACCACACAAGATCTATGTAGGGTATCTTTGGAACCATTGGTACGTTTTCATAATAAGAATAGGTCTCAAGATGTGTACCATGGCTAGGAGAGGAAACAGGTACCTTAGGTCCAAAATGAAGCTTCTTCACTTCAAGGTCTATGAACTAACCATTGAATGATCATGTAGATAATGTTTAAGGGATATTTGGCCTCGAGGTGGGATTTGGACACCATTAGTATTTTTTCACATCACATATGGGAGTTTAGGCTTGTACTATCATCAAGGGAAGAACAAAAGGGAATTAGGATTTAAATGCACCTTATGTGCTTCGTGACCAAGATTAAGGCCTCCAATTAGGAATATGGGCAACATTGGTATGCTTTAAATAATAATAATGGCTATTAGGACCTCTACCATGGCCAAGGGAGGGAAATAATGGCCTTAGGCCCTAAAAAAATCTTCTCATCCTTAATGGCCATGAACAAGGCCTCAAATCACCACACAGATCCTCTTTAAGTGATCTATGGACTTTAGGTGGGATACAATCACTATTCACAAGTTTTGGACATCACGTATGGCACTTTGGATCTTATCCATGGTTAGGGAAAGAACATAAGATACTTAGGACCAATTTCAATCTTCTCATTGATCTTTGTGATGTAGTCTTTGTACAACCACACAAGACACTTATAGGGGATATTTCACCTCCGTGTGGGATATTTCATGCCAATAGTACATTTTTCATAATAAGAAAGTATTGTGGGCTTATTCCATGGCTAGGGGAGGCAAACAAGGAAATTTGGCATAAAATAAATATTATTGAGGTCAAAGTCAATGGGATAGGCCTTGAACAACCACACGGTTCCTTTTTTAGGGATTCTTGGCCTCTTGGGGAGATATGGGAGCCATTAGGAGGTTTTTTGCACCACAAATGAAGTCCAAGGTGCATACCATATCTGGGGGAGGAAAGCAAGGGCCTTATGCTCTAAAAAAATGTTTCTCATGCCTAATGGAAAAGACCAAGTCCTTCTATTGGGAATGTGTGCACCATTAATATGTTATGGAAAATAAGATTTTGTATCAAGAGATATACCATGGATGAGATAGGTAAACAAGTGACCTAGGCCCTGTACAAATATTCTTGATCTCAATGGTTTTGAATGTAAATTTGTTGAACTTGCACAAAATAGATATAGATAAACAATAATACACACATTTGCAGAGATAATTGGATAAGGAAGAAGGAGAGAAAGAATGGAAGAATTCTCATTAACCGTTGTGAATAATGAATAATTTACTCATGATATACTCTGTATAACTCAATGATTTCGACTTGAGGTGAACCAAGTCACCATAGTGGTGGTATAGAGTGATCTGGACATACACCAGTAGCTACAGGAGTGAATTGCCACCTATTCTAGTCTCTCAGGCAGTTATGGGAGTGAACTGCCACCTAGTTGAGTTAACTAGTCAACTAGTCCTCAATTAACTGACTGAACAGAGAGTAGTGAGGAGTTAACTAAGGGAATCAATGCTAATGCACCACTCTGGTGATGATACCAAGGCAAGTTCGAATTAGCATGGTGATGATCCCAATGTTGCATGGTGATGATCCCAATGCAACATCTAAACTCAACTCAACTAGTCAAATTGAAGTGTGAACTAAAAGAGAATATTCTCCAGGTGGAATATTCTCTCCTAAAATAAGGATACTGGATAATGAATAGTTATGACTAATAAACAAATAAAAACCTTAGGAAAAATAAATTCTATTTGTGTGTGAAGTAACTCCAACACCCCCCATGAACATCACTATGGTGAAAATAAAGATTGGGTCCCGGCAACGAGGCCATGTTAGTTACCCAAGTTTAAAAGATACACTGAAAATAAAGTGAGGAAAGAAGGAAAACCTCATGGGAAACCCCCCCCCTCAGTACAATGTATGTAAAAACAAGAACTATAGTTGCTAGGCAATTTTTTCTTCACTCCAAGATGACCTCGCAGAGAATGGAATTTCTGCTCAGTGAAGGTCTTGGTGAAAATGTTTGTCGTCTATTATGATGAAGGAAAGAACTATAAGTCAATGATCCCCTCATGTACTAAGTCTCGGATGTAGTGCATGTGGATCTCGATGTGATTTTTCCGCTACCTCTGAACTGGATCTCTGCAGAAATTCAGAGTGCTCTGGTTGTCACACCAAATGATGATCGACTGATGAAACTGAATGCCCAGATCAGTGAGAAAATGTTGTAGCCACATAGCCTGAATGGTTATGTTAACTACCCCTCTGTACTCTGCCTCGACTGAATATAGAGCAATGAAAGCTTGCTTCTTTCTCGACCAATAGATAGGCCCGGAACCAAGACTGAGTGAGTAACCAGATGTGGAATTACGATCAATGCTATCGCCAGCCCAGTTGGAATTAGTAAACCCAATGAGATCTAATGTAGATTCTGTTGCATAATGAATCCCAAAGGTGATGGTGCCCTATACGTATTGAAGGATACTCTTTGCATCTTTCCAATGTAGCTCATGCGGCTCCTGCATGAACCTGGAAACTAGGTCAACTGTATATGAGAGGTCTGGTCTGGAGTGTGTGAGATACAACAAGCTCCCCACTAGTTGTCTTTATAGTGTGATGTCAACCAGTGAAGTCTCCCTGCCATCCTCAAGTTTGACTCTTGATAGGAAAGAAGTCGGAGCAGACTTGCAGTCTGTCATGTGAAATCTCTCAAGGAGATGTCATGCATACTTGGCTTGAGACAATTTGATGCCTGATGCATCCTGACAGATCTCAAGTCCAAGGAAGAATTGTAGCGGACCCATGTCCATCATCAAAAACCTGTCATGTAGAATTCTCTTGACTGCAACAATCACTGAATTCAAGAAACCGGTGATCAACAAATCATCGACATATAGAACTAAAAGTAGAATTGAATCAATCGTCCTGAGCATGTATACATTCGGGTTTGATTTACAACGTACAAAGTTATGTGACAATAGGTAGGAGTCCATCTTGGCATACCATGCCCTTAGAGCTTGTTTGAGGCCATAAAGTGACTTCTTCAGTCGACAGACCAAATATGAGTCCTACATAAATCCCTGGGGCTGCTCCATGTATATCTCCTCAGAGATATCACTGTGAAGAAATGCATTTTTCATGTCCATTTGATGCACTTCCCATCCCCTGGCTACCGCACTGGCAAGTGTCAACCATATGGAATCCATCTTCGCTACTAGAGTGAAGGTCTCATCATAGTCAATACCATGAACCTGCTGAAAGCCTTTGGTGACAAGCCTAGCTTTGTATCTGCTGAACTATCTGATCTTAAAATAGAAGGCTGACTTGTTATGCTATGGAAGCACCCTCTACTTCACTAAAATAAAACTTTACAGGACCTTGCTTCATGTGTTAAAATATGCAAGATAAACTTATGTGTTAAGTTCATGTATCTTCTTGTAAATGCTCATGTGTGAGAAAATGTTCTTTTAGATGGTTAAATATGTACCTGAAATAAATACACAACAACACAACTTTCATCAAATAAACCATCAAACTCAGAACAATCACAACATGATAAAGGAGTTCACCCCCCTCCGGGCTACATCTCCTTGAGCCTCCATCAATGGACTTCGCTCTCTGGGATTAATTAGTCAAAAGTTCTTTTACAATTTGCTGCTCAACTCCAATGGAAACATAAACTGTACCATTGAGATCATAACACATAAAAACCCCAAAAATGACTAATAGAACTCTGAAAACGGATCATGGCTCATCCGGGCATGACCTCTTCTACATGTGGCCATAAGCTTCCCTGAGCTTCTCTTTGGAAAAAACACTTGTAAAAGTCCTCAAAATCCTATGAAAACTATCCCAATGTGTTCAGATCATATCAATTAGCCAAAAATGATTATTCAATCACAGAAAACAAACATAGGCTCACCAAACCATGTCCTCGATCAATGAGGGCTTAAAGCTCCCTGGAGCTTCCTGAAAATTCAACGGTGAAAAACCTGAAAAAGAAGTCTTCAAATGGCATTGATAATAGCACCAATGGATTCAGCACATCCAAAAACCCCTAGCTGGGCTTTTACCGCACCTCAATCGGCCAAAAGATGAAGAAGTTAGGCCTCCTCCATTTTCCTCCTTCAACCTTGTTGAAACTGGTTCGCCAGAACGCACCTTTGTGTGCATGAACCAAGAAAATGCTCCAAAATGTGTGTTAAAACATAGCCCCATGCATAACTGAAAACCAGTCCAAACTGTAGGACGGTTAGGGCGCCTCCAGCCCCTAACCGCCAAGCACTCGAGCATATGGGGTCATACGACCACGCTTTATGGAAAAAAGGGCTAATGGTTTTAAAACCGTGCCAACCATACCAACTCCCCGCTCCGGTCATGGGCATATGGCATCACCACAAAATCATGGCTTAAACCATTGTAATACCAAACCCACGCGTGCCATAATATCAGAGGATAGGTCATATGGTACTCGCCATACAACCATGGCTTACAACACAACACAAACCCCGCGCCTTTTGTCAAATGGTATGGTCGTATGTGTAACCAACACAACCACGGGCTCTGTTTACATTCACGCACAACCAACTATGTAATGGTCATATGGTGAATACAAAGGACCACGGGTCGGGGCTAAGCCCCGGCCTGACCCCCCGCCAAAAGAAAACAAAATGCAACTTAAATAAAATGTTACCCGCATTCATAACAAACAACAATGGGCGGCATGTTGGTTAGCAGAGGTTTGCGAAGGCTTTGTATAGTGGGGGAGGTCCGGGGGTCAAACTCCACGGCCTCCACAAATTTTTAATAAACAAACCATTAGCAATTACCGCGTTGCCACATGGCATCCCGTGACTGGGCCACGTGGCACCCAATCATTTGCCAAAACCCATGCCACATGTCAAGATATTATTCAACCAAATGTCATCCACATCAACTCTTCCATGTCATCATATGGATGTACGACCCTGCCACGTCAGCCTGTATGGACTGTATGGACTACCCAGTCAGCATTTTTTTACCTGTTTGACTTTCCTAACAGATCGCTATATCTTTCGCTCCCGACGTCCGTTTGAGACGAAATGAATTGCATTGGGTTTGTGACAACGAGGGCTACACTCATGTCTGATTTGAGGAAATTCCAAGAACATTGAGTTTTGATCTAAAATTTGACCCCTGGTCCAGATTTTGATCACACCTTCCCACTAAAAGGCTTTTGGACACACAAAAGCTTATCTGTCTGCTTTCAAGTTATATCAAAATCTTTTCGACAATCACTTGAATACTTTGACATGCCGTGCACTGTAACTGGCTATGTCCTTCAACCACTGCTCTCTGGCTACTACTGACCCACTGCTCTCTCTGTGCTTGGAAGACTGCCAACCTTCCCACTGAGAATCAAGTCCCTCTTTCGAACTCTTTGGCGTCAACACAATCAGCTCTCCAATGGCTGCAAAAACTTTCCTGCGACATCTTGTCACAAGCCAAGAAAACCATCAATCTTGAAAACAAATCATACAAGATTGAAAATTATGCCAACAAAATCTTTTGTTCTTCAAACAAACTGTCGCATCTCGAACTTTATCAAAGCACATGGCGTTTTAAAAATCAACTTTTAAGTCAATAAACACCATTGACTAAACACAAGTCGAACAACACGATCGACACAACATAGTCGTCAGAAAATCATCAACACCAGTCGAGACTCATTCGAAACATCAACCTTCCCAAACTGACAAGTCGACAAACATGATACATAATCATGTAACAATCATGAATCACTCATGATGAACCATCACCGGGTTTACTGCTTACACATACATAAAAACAAATGCATGTTCATGACTCTTCAACTCTCCTTCCGGTACAAACATAAGTACAACCCCAAAACATATGGGTACTTAAGAGTTGAATACAAAAAATATAAATGGCTACAAATTATCATGCTTCCCATGAATGCACACATAACACTGAAAAGTGCATTTACAATAGAAAAATGCAAGCCTCACTTGCTCAAGAAATCCAACCATTTCTTACCAAGCCAACTCAACAGTGACTTTTTCTGCTGGACATCGTCCTTTTGTGAATCATCTTGACTCACATCAATGATGGAATCTCCTCTTCCATTCTTGCCAATCTCTTTATCCATCTGCTTCCTATACTGTGGATGAGTAGTTGGATGCAATGTCCAACATTGGTCAATGCGATGACCCTGCTTCTGCTAATGAGTGCAAATCTTTTGCATCCTCTTTTCACGTTGTCTTTGCTTAGAAAGTTTCCTGAAAGCGGTTAATCTTTTGCAACACTTTGAAACATGATGGTTATATAAACCACAATATGTACATGGATTCTTTCTTCCATTTTTACATATAAATTTATCATGCTTAACATAATCAAAAGCAACTGAATGATAAGCAGAATTATACCTTGAACATTCACCTTTATTGCCTCCTTGAGGAGGTGAATCTGAAGAGTTACAATCTCTCCTTTGAAGACCATCAACAGTGTTCTTATCCTCATCATTTTCATAACTCTTTTGTTTCACACATTCGCATTCATCTTGAACACAAGCCTTGCATGCTGGAGGGATTGAACTTTCAACAAAAGTTCTTGAACTTTCACCTTTAAAGCCTTCTTGAGGAGGTGAACTTGAAACAAAGTTTGTGCTTGGAACTTTTTCCCTTGTCTCCTCGACTTTTGAATATGCTCCATATCCAAGACCGCAATACTTGGGTCTCTCTTCAACAACAATAGGCTCAACAATGCCTTGTGCATGCTTGCCCAAACCTTTACCTTCATAGCCCATTTTTAACAATAACTTGGACCCTATTCCTCTTGTGTGATTTTCAAAACCACCAAAACATTCATCTTGCGAGGAATTATAAGATAAAATAACATTGCATACCTTATGTTCATGCATGTACTTAGTAAAGGTTTCCTTTGCCTCATGGAGTTGAATCTCCATTTCATGCAACTTTTCCAGAAGCTGATTTTTCTCCTTCTTCATGGCCATCAACTGCTTTTCAAGGACAATGCGCACATTTCTGTCTTCACACATCTCTTTCATCAAATCTCTCATGATTATAATTTCTTCTTTGTTAAAGAATTTAGATAATGAAAATGTATGAGAACTATCAATGCTTGAAGCTTCCTCCATCCTTGGAAGATATCCAACTTCAACACAAAACTTACACAAAAACCAATAGCTAAATCTCAAGCTATCAATGGAAAACACATGAGCAAAACAAACTATGCTCTGATACCACCTGATTTGAAAATAGAAGGTTGACTTGTTATGCTATGCAAGCACCCTCTACCTCCCTAAAATAAAACTTTACAGGACCTTGCTTCATGTGTTAAAATATGCAAGATAAACTTATGTGTTAAGTTCATGTATCTTCTTGTAAATGCTTATGTGTGAGCAAATGTTCTTTTAGATGGTTAAATATGTACTTGAAATAAATACACAGCAACACAACTTGCAGCAAATAAACCACCAAACTCAGAACAATCACAACATGATAAAGGAGTTCACCCCCCTCCGGGCTACATCTCCTTGAGCCTCCATCAATGGACTTGGCTCTCTGGGATTAATTAGTCAAAAGTTCTTTTACAAGTTGTTTCTAAACTCCAATGGAAAAACAGACTGTACCATTGAGATCAGAACACATAAAAACCCCAAAAATGACTAATAGAACTCTGAAAACGGATCATGGCTCATCCGGGCATGACCTCTTCTACATGTGGCCATAAGCTTCCCTAAGCTTCTCTTTGGAAAAAAGACCTATAAAAGTCCTTAAAAGCCTCTGAAACCTGTGCTAATGTGTTCAAAGCATATCAATTAGCCAAAAATGATTATTCAATCACAGAAAACAAACATAGGCTCACCAAACCAAGTCCTCGATCAATGAGGGCTTAAAGCTCCCTGGAGCTTCCTGAAACTTCAACGGTGCAAACCCTACAAAAGAAGTCTTAAAATTGCCTTGATAACAGCACCAATGGATTCAACATGTCCAAAAACCCCTAGCTGGGCTTTTACGACACCTCAATCAGCCAAAAGATGAAGAAGTTAGGCCTCCTCCATTTTCCTCCTTCAACCTTGCTGAAACTGGTTCGCCAGAATGCACCTCTGTGTGCATGAACCAAGAACATGCTCCAAAATGCATGTTAAAACCTAGCCCCATGCATAACCGAAAACTGATCCAAACTGTAGGACAGTTAGGGCACCTCCAGCCCCTAACCGCCAAGCACTCGGGCATATGGGGTCATACGACCGCGCTCTATGGAAAAAAGGGCTAACAGTTTTAAAACCGTGCCAACTGTACCAACTCCCCGCTCCAGTCATGGGCATATGGCATCACCACAAAACCGTGGCTTAAACCATTGTAATACCAAACCCACACGCCGCATAATATCAGAGGATAGGTCATATGGTACTCGCCATACAACCATGGCTTACAACACAACACAAACCCCGCGCCTTTTGTCAAATGGTATGGTCATATGTGTAACCAACACAACCGCAGGCTCCGTTTACATTCACACACAACCAAATATGTAATGGTCATATGGTGAATACAAAGGACCACGGGTCAAGGCTAAGCCCCGGCCTGAACCCCCGCCAAAACAAAACAAAATGCAACTTAAATAAAATGTTACCCGCATTCATAACAAGCAACAATGGGCGGCATGTTGGTTAGCGTAGTTTTGCGAAGGCTTTGTATAGTGGGGGAGGTCCGAGGGTTGAACCCCACGGCCTCCACAAATTTTTAATAAACAAACCATTAGCCATTACCGGGGTGCCACGTGGTAGCCCGTGACTGGGCCACGTGGCACCCAATCATTTGCCAAAACCCATGCCATGTGTCAATATATTATTCACCCAAATTTCAGCCACATCAACTCTACCACGTCAGCATACGGATGTACGGCCCTGCCACGTCAGCCTGTACGGACTGTACAGATTGCCCAGTCAGCATTTTTTTACCTGTTTGACTTTTCGAACAGATCGCTATATCTTTCACTCCTGACATCTGTTTGAGATGAAATGAATTGCGTTGGGTTCATGACAATGAGGGCTACGCTCACGTCCAATTTGAGGCAATTCTGAGAATGTTGATTTTTGAGCTAAAATTTGACCCCTGGTCCAGATTTTGATCACTATCCATCCGCTATTCTCTTGCTCATGTAGACCCATATGCATCTGACAAGTTTCCTCCCATAAGGAAGGGGAACCAGATCCTAAGTTTGTTTCTCGAGGAGGGAGTTGTACTCCTCCTGCATGGAGGATTCCCAAAAGGAATTTCCAGCAGGCTCTCCATAAGACTATGGATCTGAAGACTGAACCAAGAAAAGATGCCTGGAAGGAAATTGTTTAGTGGCAGTGAGTGCAATGGGAATATCCTGAAAATCAGATCGAGTCCTCCTAGTATCGGCTGGATCATCTATGAGATCCCTTATATCTCGAAGAGTAGTCTGTGCCCACTTTGGCCTCTACTCCGGCTCTGCAACTGCATCTGGATGCTCTGACTCTGCAACTGACTGTACTGACTCTGAATATGAATTTGAATCCTCTGAGTCCTTTGAATCAGAACTCTTATCTGAAGAAGATTTGGCATGTGCATGCTCATCATCTCGGACAGGTGGAAGAGTGAAGGTGTCTGCATGCGGCTGCTGAGGTACATGCAAGACACTTTCCTCAAATTGGACACTACGCTCAATGATGAGCCAGTTCGAGGAAAGATCAATAAGTTGATATCCCTTCACACCATCAGGGTATCCAACAAAAATGCACGTAGTTCTCTGTGGATCAAGTGCCTTCCTCTTTTCAGAGGGAATCTGGGCCCATGCACGAGAACCAAAAATGAGAAAGTGGGCCACTTCCAGTTTGAGGCCTCTCCAAGCCTCGTAGGGGGTCTTATCCTTGACAGATCTATGGGGAGATTTGTTTTGGATGTATGTTGCACAGTTAAGTTCTTTGTCCCATAGTCTCTATGGTAGTGACTTTGCATGCAACATGCAATATGCCATCTCCTTTAGAGATCCGTTTTTCTGCTCAGCAACTTCGTTTTGTTGTGGAGTGTAGGGAACCATATGTTGCAACTAAATCCCTGCCTCATGGAAAATATTATGAATCTCATGATTTACATACTCTCCCTTGTTATCATTTCAGAGGACTTTGATCTTCTTTCCGGACTGTGTCTCAACCAAAGCTTTGAAATTTTTGAGGTGTTGAAAGACTTCTGTTTTTTTCCTGAGAACGTAGATCCAATTAAAACGTGAGAAATCATCAACAAAAATGAGAACAAACATCTCTTTGTTGATAGATGGATGTGGAAAAGGACCCATGAGGTCACTGTGGATCAAATCCAAAGGTGTGGAAGCTTGCTGAGACTTTCCTTTGTCGAATTTCTCTTGAAGGTGTTTCCCGAGAACACATCCCTCACACACTCCCTTGGAGAAATGGATGTCTGGTAGACCATAAACCAATATGTGCTTGCTAAGCTGTTGCATGTATCTGAAATTAAAATGTCCAAAACATTCATGCCATATCCCACTACTTTCAACAGCATGAGTAAGCAGTAAAGCAGAATTAGGTTCAATGAATACGGAAAATGTATACAATCTAGACTGATGATTTACCTCACCGGTAGCAACCCTAGAGTTGGTCTTCATGTCGTAGATGTCCACGAAGTTTGGTGTGAATATGAATTTCTTTCCAGTGTCGTAATTTTTCATCTGATACATAGAGAGAAGGTTGAAATAAATCTTGGGAACATGCAACACATTCTCGAAACTTTCGTTGGTGATTTCAATCCTTCCTTTGCCGGTGATTTTGATAGAGGAATTGTCCCCCTTTAGAATAGGAGGACTTTTGCATGAATCCAATGAATAATAGACTTCTTCTGAGGCATCCATGTGATGTGATGCTATTGAATCTACGATCCAATAATTGGGAGAGGAGTTGATGGCAATCAAGGCATGGCTAGAATTGTCTTTCTTGGAATTTAGATCTTTTGGCTTCTTCTTCTTCGCACCCTCGGGGATGCAATCTCCAAGGTTGTTTTGCTGAAGTATTTGAGACATCAGATCTAAATTTTTTTTCATGCATGTGGATTCCGAATGGAATCCTTTGTGACATTATGTGCATTTCTCTCCTTTTCTTCCCTTTTCTCCTTTGGATCTGGAGGCATCGGTGAAGGGTTTTTTGTACCCTTCCTTTTTCAAGTGTTCATGATATTTCCTCTTTATATTTATCTTTAGATTTCTGATATTTTTGGCTGCCATCATGCATAGTGAGTGCATGATAGTATGGAATGTGGATAAAAATATAGATAATTTAGGACCAAGCTTGGAGAGAATGGTGAGAACCATTTGTTTCTCCTCCGTTGATTTATCAACCTTGCAAGATTTGAGTTGTGACAGTAAATCCTTGAATTTCGTAAAGAAATATTGGATATTGTCAAAGATTTTTGGATCCAATGTGAGAAGCTCCACCTCTAGCATGTGTCCCCTCATATCATCATGTTTTCCAAATATCCCTTCCAATATTTTCCAGGCTTCATTGGGAGTCTTACAGGAAGATATGTGAAAAAGGAGATCGAGAGAAATAAGACTGCAAATTGTTCTGAGTGCCTCATCCATGCGATTTAAGTACTTGGATTTTTCTATGGCTGATGTCGGTTCTGTATTTGTATTCATGGTTAACCTGTACAACCCTCTGTATTGGATATGTATGGATATTTTCTCCTTCCATGCAAAATAGTTGTAAGGTGTAACAATGAATTCTTTTTGGAATTCCATTTTTCTGTTGTCTTCAATCTTTTGTACTTGCAAAAAAATTTGGTGTAGCTTTTCCTTAGCAGACCGTTGGATCTGATATCATGTACATGTTTTGAAATTGCATAGAATAGATATATATAAACAATAATACACACATTTGTAGAGAGAATTGGAGAAGGAAGAAGAAGGAGAGAAAGAATGGATGAATTATCATTAACCATTGTGAATAATGAATAATTTGCACGTGATATACTTTGTATAACTCAATGAGTTCAAATTGAGGTGAACCAAGTTTCCATAGTGGTGGTATAGAGTGATCTGGACACACACGAGTAGTTACGGGAGTGAACTACCACCTATTCTAGTCTCTCAGACAGTTACGTGAGTGAACTGCCACCTAGTTGAGTTAACTAGTCAACTAGTCTTCAGTTAACTGACTGAACAGAGAGTAGTGAGGAGTTAACTGAGGGAATAAAGGATAATGTACCACTCTGGTGATGATACCAAGGCAATTTCAAATTATCATGGTGATGATCCCAATGCAACATCTAAACTCAAGTCAACTAGTCAAACTGAAGTGTGAACTGAAAGAGAATATTCTTTGGGTGGAATATTCTCTCCTAAAATATAGGAGACTAGATAATGACTAATTATGAATAGTAAACAAATAAAAACCTTAGGAAAAATAATTCCTAGGTGTGTGTGAATTAAATCCAACAATGAACAAATCTTTGAAGCACCACATAGACCATCTCTAAGGGATCTTTGGCCTATGGGTGGGATATGGGCACCATTCACAGGTTTTATGCATCATAGTTGGCTCTCAAGGCCTCTAAGAAGAAACTTAGATCCATTAGGAGGATATAGTTGCATTCATAAGTTGTATTAGGAGGATATAGGCCACACATTCATAAGTTGCATAGAGTTGCATAGAGTTGCATATAGTTGCATAAGTCGCATATAGTTGCATAGTTGTATAAGTTGCATATAGTTGCATAGTTGCATAAGTTGCATTGTTGCATAAAGTTTCATGCTGCATAAAGTTGAGTAAAATTGCATAAGCTGCATTGTTGCATTGTTGCATTGTTGCATAAAGTTGCGTAAAGTTGCATAAAGTTGCATAAAGTTGCATGTTGTGTAAAGTTGTGTAAAGTTGCATAAGTTGCATTGTTGCATAAAGTTGCATGTTTCATAAAGTTGCGTAAAGTTGCACGAGTTCCATAAAGTTGCTTAAGTTGCATAAGTTTCATGTTGCATAGTTGCATATAGTTTCATATTTGCATATGGTTGCATACAAAATTGTTGCAATATAGTTGCATATAGTTGCAATATAGTTGCATAAGTTGCATAAGTTGCATTGTTGCATAAAGTTGCATATAGTTGCATAAAGTCGCATATATTTTCATATAAGTTGCATAAAGTTGTATATAGTTGCATATCCCCTGACGCTCAGTGGAGAACTAGATTTGAGAACTATTAAATAGTTCGAGTGGGGATCGATAGTTTTGAAGCCCATGATCCTGGAATTTCACATATTTGGAAAGCGCCTTCTATGGAAGAACACGGTTAAGAACATGTGTTTCTTCCTAAGAGGTCACAAATTCAAATCCAAATGGGAGTAGGATATGTATACCTCCGTACACTTTAGTGGTGAAATTTGAACAATCAATGAGGAACAATAATTAGGTTGTAGGTCTAAAGGATTGTCTCAACTATTGTGGAAGCTCTAAGTGTTGAAACTCAGAACTGAATTTGGGTTGCATGCAAATCAATCTCGAGGCAACCTCGAACCACTTTGGATTGGAAGCTACCCCTCCCAACCTGAGAGGGATATCTCAAATAATGTCACAATATGATCATCAGTAAGCGTGAAATGGTGAGCAGATTTATGGGTAAATGATAGTTTTGGATTTTTAAATTTTGGGGTTGGACCAGGGAAACAGTCCATTGGGCATGGAGTCAAGTGAAAACCAGAGAAAGGAGATAATAGCCGTGATCATATAACTTGTGGAAAATGAGGCAAAGTGAGTCTATCTTTCAACAATTGATAATCATGATGCAGTAGCAGAAAAAGAAAAGAAAAGGCCATCACAGTGAAAGCATCTATCAAGGATGAATTTTCACTACAACTTTAGAGAAAAAAAAAACGAAGCCTGATAACTAGATGCGGAGCACTTATCTTGAGCGAATTCTGACCAGTCACCATAGAAATGCAACACATAAATATCAGCTGTGTGTAAGGAGCATATAAGATGAATTCCAAACAAATTATAACTCAGCTGAAAAAGGAAGATATAGACAATATGATAATGACAACAGGGAGAACATACTAAAAGAATTGAACGTGATGAATCTCACAATATCAAGTGAACACGTCTTCTGTATTACTCCAATTTGGGTTTACAAATTAACTCGGCTTACAAAAGGAGCCCCTCTTTAAAGATTCTTTTTCCACAACCCCCTTCCTGTCAGACTCCTCCAACGATTATTTAACTAATCGCACCCTCAATACGTTACATAAATCAGTCTTTAAAAGAAATAATCTAAAATAAATCTCTTTTTTGTTTCAAGAAATATGAAACGGTTTGCCTTCCTGGAATTCTACAACTGCTAGATGCTCTGCCAGCTTCTTTGAATTGTCACTAATCATTTTGAAAAGTGGTGTATGAATGATCCCTTTGTATGATTGAGCTTTAATGTCGAGTGTCATTGCTCGCTTGTTTCTTCATGCCGAATATGTTAGTCTGCTTTAGTTTATCCTCAACTATCTTCAATGTTTCGAACCAAATGGAATCGTATGGAAATAGCAAGGCACTTTTCAATGCCACAACAGGTTGTATATTAGCTAACATTGGAGTTAGCTTCCATACCTCATCCTCAGTGAGCAACACTGTACTTTTGTTTGAGGACGTTTCATCTATCAGTCGCAAGACCTCTTCCAACCATCACTGTTCAATGAGTTTTTTAAGAATTACCATCAAACAAATATGAAATGTATGAACTGAGGAAACTCTAATGCCTCCCATCCATCATCCCACTCAACTACCTCATTCCAATCATCTTGTGCTCCTGTTGCTTTTTGTGTCTCTTCTGTCTGTTTATTTTCATTTCTTTGACTGTCATTCTCAAACAATCCTTCCCACTCTATTAGAAGAGATCCTAACACTGATAAGTGTGGTTTAGATACAACCTTATCAGCTAATGCACAAAACAAAGACATTGCTGAGTCAACTGTCACCGGGTCCTCTCCATTTACTTCCACATCTTGCCAGAGATCAGATATCAACTCTGTTGACTTCAGGGAAACCAAAGTAGTTTTCAACCCATGAACATTTGATTTGTTTTCTGTTGAATGATAATCCATATCCAAATAATGGAAGGCATCCCATCCATCCCGGGGTAATAAAGAATTGTCTTGTATATCAAAATATTGCGTATACCCTCTTCCTGAAATACTCTGTAGAAGTTCCAAGGCATAAACTCGAACTTGATTAGGTAGTTGCATATCTTCAGCGAATGTACTCAACTTTGACCAAACTGCATGTCTTACCCTTTGCAAAATTACAAAATCTCGTCATGCTGGCTCAAAGGCATTTATTTCATCATCCTCATAAGAGATACAAGCAAGTGATGACAACAGATTGCATAAATGTTTGGTACTAAGCTTGTTGATTTGAATTGCTAAATCATTAGAGACCTGGGAACGTATCTCAAAGAGGACAAAATCAATAAGAGCTACATATGCCTCTTGAATTTCTTGAAAGCTATCAACATCTTTACCTCTAAGAGCTGTCATATTTTCCTCGTATTTATCCATTGCCTTCTGATGAACCATATGATCAACAGATTTTAAGCTGGTATCTAACGCAATACTTTCTATTCCCTGAAAGAAAATTTGAGCAATATCTCTAAAGGAACAACCTGCAGTAATCATTGTTGTAAGGGAATTCGAAAGCTTAGTTTTAAGACAAATTGTATTTTCTGTATCACCAACACTTGATGTGCATTCTGGCCCAAGTCTTTTTTTATATGCATGTAGTGGGCTGACAAAATTTTATATAAGAAACCAAGCTGTTGCTTGTTAGAAGCATCCAGTGCAGTGTACATAGTGAAGGAAAGGACCTTTAAAACCTCTCCCGCATGCTCCAAAAGTTCATTCCAATGTACTGAAATTTCAGCTTCAATTTCCTCATTTGTCCACAACTGTGAGACAAGAAGATAACTTAAATATCACACAAGTACCTCTGATCTCTTAACTCCATAATTGTTTGATAATATTAATCCATTTAATATAACACTCTTTTTCTCCATTTTCTTTGTTGGTGTCTCCAAAAGCTCATCGACTAAATATGATTTGGTTACACCAGAAGATATTTTGAAAACTTGAAGTTGAATAATGGATTTGGTAGGGTATACACGGCTACATGGTTATTCCTCATGGTGAGTATCAGTGAAATCATGAGCGTGATGGAAACCCTTCTTTTGAAACTCCTTGGCTCACCCATTTTTCGCACAACAACATATCATTCCCATACCCACGAACATGCAAAGAAATTCCACTAGCGTGTAGAGGGAGCAATGAGTTTTATATGGGGGACGGTTCACTTTGGTTTGTTTATGCAGAAGTGGTCATAGAAAATTTGCAGAGAGAAATGGACATTCACTGCACGAATTCCCTGGCTAGAAAACCCTAATGTGTTGAGCATACATGCTGTTTTGAGTCTTAAAAAATGGATGCATTTCTCATCAATGAGATCTGTAGAGTGAAACGGTTGTGAGCTTACGCTTGACCAGAGTCTCGACTTTCAGAGTAAAAGAGGAGAAGCTCAATCATTTAAAACTCTAAGTCGGCCAAATCTCCGAAATGGAGCTCGGCTAATGCTATTCGTGCGACTTATGTCCTTAGATTGTTGCGTGCGTTGTCTTGTGACTTGGCCTTCGGTGGATAGTTGAGAAATTTGGGTGAAAGTGCCTAAGTAAGTTTGGAAATTTTTAATATCTGTTACAACACTAAGCATGTTTTCTCTCCAACCACCCTACATGGGAAAGACAATGCAAAACATTTTCTTGCATGAGACCCCTCTCTCTTTCTCAAGATATGACACATATGAGACTTTTACTTAGACCAACCCAAAAGTCAAAGATTGATGGGAACGTTGTAAGGATACATAGGCAAGAAAAGATAGTACCCCAAGGACAATGATAAGGCTAAATCAACCAAAAATCCCCTTTCCTCTTCCCCTATTGTGGTATCATAGTCCCCTTGTTTCTCCCTCAAGAAATAATTAGGGTGGATTTATATTATTGTGCATTTCCCTTTTTAAAAAACCATGAACTTCTTATAAGAAATATACCCACCACATTGTATAGTCATGACCTTATGAGATCTTTTTGACAGGGCAAGGAAATTTTTCCCTGAGTCTCTATCTTGTTGAAGCCATCATCCTAAGATGTTATTAGCTACAAATCTTCCCATAGGAATGTGCACAAAGTTTCCATGTAGAAACTCTTCCCAAAGTCCTATGGAAAGAGTTGTAGATGTTACAACTCTGCCAACATGCCTATGGGCAGAGTTTCCATGTGGCAACTACATGGAAAATATGCTCACATGCTTCAAGGGGTAATTTAAAGTATTGAAAGCATGAACAATGGCACTTGCAGGTGTGAAACACTTAAACTTGTGAATAATCTTGTTAGAATGTTTCACTCCCAAATGACGTTTTCCCTCAACCCTATGTAGCGTTGAATTGGAAAAAGGCATACCAACAATAAGAGGAGGCTGAATTAGAATAATAAATAATCCCAAAGAAAACTAGGAGGAAAGAAAACAAGGCCCTTTAATTCCATAATTAGGCTCTATATATACCTAATCATGTGTTCTAGATCCATAATTAGGCCACAAATGTCCTTAATTGGGGAAAGGAAGACCATGGAGTAGACAACATGTCCAACAAAGGCACTCATTTTTTCATCTGTTGAAGGTCACTTATAGGGGCTTTATAGGGATAGAATCATGAATATCTTGAGGAAATACCAATAAAATGGTATGTTAATATTAGGATCCATAAGTCGTTGCATGTGTAGCTCACAACAATAAATGGCCTCCACTTAGAACCATGTCCTTGAGCATAGAATGGAAAAAATGACCTAGTAACTAGAGCCTTTGTCATGAAAAGTCAACGTTTCACTAAGTAATTGGCCTCTTTCAAGACAAACAACTACCATGCATGGCATGATAATTTTGTTGTCAGTGTTGTTCCATGGACACAAATAAATGAAGCAAGCACTACGTCAAATGAAGATATGTTTTTTCCCTTTTGAACTTCAATTTTAGGATCCTTTCAGGGACAAAGTCCTTAAAAACTATGAAGGACATATTAATCAAACACTATGGCACAATTGAGATCCATAAGTTTTAATGTGTGTATATCATAGTGATTATGTGGCCTTTGCAAGGAACCACATGTTTCAGGTGAGCATGGTTAAAATCACCTACTAGCTAAAGTTGGTCAAAGGCATGGTGGGTTAGTTTTCTTCGATGGAAATGGGAACTTGTAAAATGGGTTTTTGGAGTAATTATGGAAATAAGATATGTGAGAAAGGTTGTGGTCATTTTCCATGGAGATATCCAACATAGTATATGGCATTCCAAACAAGGGAAAAATGATTCCCCCCCTTACTGAAGAACTTTTTTATGATCCTTGTAGAGATAAGAGTCTTGAAAGATACCAAGATCCTACCAACCAAATGATTCCCTAGAGTCAGGGTCCATAAACTATAGCATGTGTTTCATGTTAACTAAGTGGTCTCTCCAAAGAACCATGCACCCAATGTGACCATGGATAAAATGAGTTGCTTATTGAATCCTTTGGCATGGAAAGTTAGTTTAATACCATGCAAACAACATCTCCCTAAATGGGTGCCTCAGACACATGAGAAAGGTTATTTGTTATTATTGTTCTATGGAGACAAAGGCAATGAAGAAAATGGCATGTCAAACATAGTAATATTTTTTGCTCATTGAAACTTGCTTACATGAAACTTTTAATGACATTAAGGGTATTGAATTCTATTGAGGGATCATTATTGAAACAATATGTTGTAATTTGGATATGTAAGTTGTAATGTGAACATCCCATCTCAATTAGGTGGATTTTGCAAAGAAAAATGCACCTAAGAAGAGCATTATAGGGGGTTATCAATAATTAGAAGTCGTCTGGGAGACATAAAGGTAGAAAATACTATACACCTTAATGGATGATACTATACCCCCTTAATGGATGATATTGTACCCCTTCTCTCTTTCTCTTCTCCATAAGAATGTTTGGGTTCTTCCATATGGTATTCTCATATGTTATGTTTATCAGAGTTGTACATTCATTTTCTTGTTTATTAGTTTCTTCTTTATATGAGGACAAGTCCAAGAGGCCTTCATTGTTTTGTCCTTTTTCTCCTTTATCCACTCTCTTCGTTTTATCTCATTTTCCTTTGGTATATATGTTAAGATTATTTTAGTTATTTCAGTTATTTTTAAATCATCTATGTGCATTTTAAAAGGATGACTTAGGATTTAATCAAGAATTCTATCAAGCATTTCATCAAGCATTCTATCAACCATTTCATCAAACAATTAGCATGCACACTCAAGAGATAGGAGAAAGAAGTCAAACCATTTCCTTCAGTTGTGTGCCCTCCTTTGGTGAAAAATCGAGTTCCCTCCTCCACTGAAAAACTGTGTGCCCTACTCCCATGCAAATCCATGTGACCTCCTCCCATGTGAATGTGCCCTCCTCTATTGAAAATCCGTGTGCCCTAGCCTCCTCCCATGTTCCTTGCTCCCGTGCACCTCTCCCTCCTTCTCCTCCTTCTCCAATCCTCCTCTCCCTTCCACTCTGCGTGAAAATACATGTGCCCTAGCTTCCTCCCATGTGCCTCTCCCTCCTTCTCCTCCTTCTCCCATCCTCCTCTCCCTTCCACTCTGTGTGCGTGCTCCTCTCCTCTCCAATATATGTGCTCCTGTGTAGTGGTGAGTGCGAGTAGCTCCAAATCTGCACGCGAGTGTAGTGGCGTGTGATTTGTATTTGGTTTTTTTGTATGTTGTTTTGTTTTCGTTTTATTATTATTATTATTATTTATATATAATATATATTATATATATATATATATAATATATATAATATATAATAATATATATTATATATAATTTATAAATTATATAATATATATATATATATATATATATATTATATAATATATAATCCCTAACTCATAGCCCCTGAGATATTGTCATGGATACATCCTTGTCACCTGACTGAGAGTGAGGGGCATTAGGAAGGATAATATAGAGATACCCCAATTGGGAATAAATAATATTGTACAATTGTTCCTTTTGGATGGCTTCATCCTCATTTCTAGGCATAGTCATTGATACATCCTTGGTGATGAGGGGAAGAAGGGATTCCAGGAACTACTCTATAACCCCCAATCACTATCAACTTGAACATGGTATACCCTCTGATCCCTATGACTCCTGAAACAATCACCCCCAGTGAACATAGTGTGACCTCAAACACACTAAAGGATGAATACGTTATGGTTCTGAACATAGCAGCATCATAATATATTGACCCTTCTAATACACTATGAATCTTAACCCCTATAACCCTTGATCTCTTAATTCACCCTTTTTATTTATTTCAAATTATTATTTTGATGCATTTAGAAAAGTATGAGGTTAATTAATATATCATTTATGGTCAACAATATTTTTGGCATTAAAGTATCATGTCATGGTATAAAATATCGATCATTATAACCCTCCTTGGACATAGTATACCCCCCAATCTCGATGAACCTTGAATTAAATGGTCTCCCCTAAACCAATCACCCCCTCACACATTATGACCCAAAAAATCATGTTAACCCCTAAGGCACTATGGCCACTAACCATTAAGCCACTAATATGCTATGACCACTAATAATTAAGGTCCTAGACATTGTGTACCCATTGATCCCTATGAACCTTGACATGCCTAACCCTTGAAATGATCAGCATGTTTCATTAAGAAACCATGAAGACATGAACCCCCTAAGAAACTATAATCCCAAACACACTAGTCCCCTATAAATGCATTAACCTCTTAAGACATGATTATCTCAAACAAACTAACCCTCTCATACATTGAACCCTTAATACATTATTACTTTGAACACACTAACCCCCTAATAGAATTTGATCATTGATCCATTTGATCCTTGATGAAATCACCTCCTAATAATTATGACTTTGAACACAATGAATCCCTATTATATGATAACCCCCAATCAATATCAACTTGAGCATGGTATACCCTTTGATCTCTATGTCTCTTGAAACAATCAACCCTAGTGAAAATAGTGTGACCTCAAACACACTAAAAAATGAATACATTATGGATCTAAACATAGTAACATCATAATAAATTGACCCTACTAATACACTATGACTCTTAACCCCTATAATGCTTGATCTCTTAATTTACCATTTTTATTTATTTCAGAAAATAATGCATTTAGAAACGTATGAGGTTAATTAATATGTCATATATGGTCAACAATATATTTGACATTAAATTATCATGTCATGGTATAAAATATCGATCACTGTAACCCCCCTATTGGCCCTTGACCAAGTTTTGAGGATCACTTGGTCATATTTGACCATTTTGGGGACTTCGATAGCTTGTTGAAGATGGAGCACCAGACAAAGCATAGATCATGGGAGCTCGACCCACTTTCGGGCCCCTTTTTTGGTTTTGGGACAATCTAATGGGAAAGGGATGTCGGCCCATTGGTTCACCCACACTTAGGCCCACTTTTGTATGTATAAATAGATTTCTAGGCGAAGTAAGTAGGGGGATGGTAGCCTATCTATGTGTTGTAAGATAAGTGCTAGTAGTTATCTGTGCATGACTGTAGAAGGGTTACAGAGCTAAGTGCAAGTTATTATATATATTATAGAAGGGTTTGTGCTACAACGCAAGGAAGAAGGATCTAGTGGGCTGCACAGATCCTCTTTCCTGTGTGCAGAAGGGTTTTTGGTGACTATGTGTTGTAACCGATTGAAGACATTAATAAAGAAGAAGAGTTGGTGGACATATCCCCAGAGTGGGGGTGAACCACGTACATGATGTGTTGCTCTGCATTATGCAATGTATCAACGTGTTTCTATGTGATGAATGTTAGATAGACCTGATGTTGCTTTGTGCCTAATCATGTGAATGAATTCTAGATATGACCTATATGGATGTGCTTAGTGCTTGAATATGCTATATCTAATGTGTTCCTGTTACGTTAAGTGTTATTAAATGATGGATTTGGTTGCATACTGCGATACTCTGTAATTAGGGTACGTCTGCGTTGTTACTAAGAACTACATATTGATTAATTGATAAGTGCTCTATTAAGTGTTAGAATCACAGATATGTGTCCCATCTAAGGTTGTAGACATCTGAGTCCTACAACCACCCCTGCCTCTACCTTGGGTGAGACTTGATCTTCTTCGCAGGTGTTGCCGAAAGGGATGGTAGTTAGGGTTTTGTTGATACGTTGTTGTAGCATTGAATCCTGGGTCTGCCCCTGTGCCAACAAATGGTTCTGTTGCTAGGACCTGAAACTGTGATTGTTGGGAACTGAGAAAGAAGAAGCTTTGTACAAATATTCGTCCTAAAACTTTGGAAGCTCTATGCTAAAGAAGGAAGGACAAATATGAAGAAAAGAAATCAGATATGAATGCTTTGTGCTCTAAGAAAGGTTAAAGTAGAAGTTTCTGAAGAAAAGAGGTCAGATCTATAGAAAGAGGTAAGACTTGTAAGCTTTGTTCTTTGATAGAGGTAAGAATACCTAAAAGTTTTTAGATCTGGAAGCTTTATGCTCTGTAAAAGTAAGATAAGTGAAAATTTTTGTTTCTAAAATATGGATCTAGGTATGCTTGATAGAGTCTATCCTACCTTGAAAATTAGGGCAATGTTAGATGAAAGAAGATTTGATATGAATAGATCTGGTAAGAATAATGATAAATATGTTATACCTATGCATAAAAGGAATGTTTGGACTAACCAATGGATGCAGGATCCTAGAAAGAATTTTTTGCAGGCTAGTTACCATGATCCTAGTGCGCAGTACATAAGAGGTTGGGGATCATTTACAAGAAAGAGAGGATTAAAATTATGTTACAGTTGCATAAAACCAGGCCATCTAGCTAAGGAATGTCTGGGTGGAAGACCTAGTTGTCTCTATTGCAAAGCTTTGGACCATGAAGTGTTGGATTGCCCTAGAATGATTGCTAAGCTTGAAAGAATGAATCTGAATGCAGAAAACCCTAAGACAGCTCTAGAAATAGCTGAATCTCAGAAAGAATATGAGAAATTATTACTACAGATGAAAGAGGCCCTGAATGACCATCGAAATTTTAGGCTATCAGAGATCTTTAAAGAAAAAGAATGCATCGAAGTAAGAATAGGAGATTTCGACATTGACTATGTTCTTGATGAAGAAACACTAATGAACATCATGCCAGAAAGAACTTGGGAAGCTATATGAAGACCTTCTACGATCCCTTCACTAAGAGGAATAGGACTCTTTAGAGGAAATTTGATGACCCTATGTGGAAAGCTCACTCAGATATCTATGAATGCTAATGGAACTTCGAAAAAAGAATATTTCTAGATTATCAAGTTTATTAAGGACAACAACCCATTTACTATGTTACTTGGAAAACCTTGGATTAAGAGAGATCAAGCCAATAAGGAAGAAGAAGAAAAAGTTTTAGAACAACAAAGACAAGAGTTAACATATTTCATGACCAGAAGGATTGCAAAGTTAATTGAAGAACATGAGAATAGATCAAAGCCACTTATCATTAGAGGCCCCGATGTCGAAGCTGAAAGAATGTCAGAAGGCTCACAAAATATTGAAGCACATGTCCCTGAAAAAGAATAATCTCAACAATGCAATGTACCTATGTTCAAGGAAAATAAGAATCAAAATGGGAAGAGAATCCCCGAGATGAAACTCACTAGAAAAAAGGCTAGGAAACTAAGTAAAAGGAGAGCTAATATCGACAGACTACATAATACTTCAGAGGGAACTTCATAGAATGGGAAACTTGCAGAAATTGAACTTTGTCGAGATATCAGACCAGCGACATAGGCCACTTCGCCAAGGTGAAGAAATATAGCCGCTGGAAGCTAATATAACCATTTGACTACCACTCTGAACGGGTCGAAAAGAATTGATGGTTTGCCACTAGACCATCAAACCACACCATAAATGGAAAGAACATGAGTTAATGGTGCCTCATACCCATTGCAAGAAAACAGTTGCTAACTTTCTTACTTAGTCCGCTGCACCACGCACCGAGAATAACTTTTGCTAACTAAGAACTTGAGCCCACATCCTGAGACTATTTTTCACTATGATAATTGCCTTATTCCCATGCCCTCCACTGTAGTTTATGTATCCAGTTCACACCTCATCTAATTGACCCCGAGATTGTATGTCAGACGAGCTCAGTGTAGTAGAGAAAGCAGTCGAAGAAGTTTTGGTTGACTTAACGACTGAGAGAGTCATGTCAGAAAGAAGGATGTCTACAGGTGTGCAAGTATCATCAACAAGAGGAGTCCAAGATTCTCCCTCAACTGCTCATAGAGAAAGACCTTCGCGAACCACGACAAAGACAAGAACAAAGCACAAAGATGACATTGCGAACACCAAGCTTATTCCACGCATTCTGCTGACTTACATACCACCTCTGAGCGGTGGGATTAATCACAACAGTGTACCCATAGACTTTGAGTATACTTTGATCACTGCGTACCTTCCAAAAGGGGTGTGTGCAGTTCGAACCGATCAAGAAAAGCTCATAGCATTTAATTTTAGTGACTTCAACCTCGGCGACAGGAAAGTCTATAGTATGCTTTCCCCGCACAAGTATCTAACGAATATGAAGGGAAATAACTTGAATATCGTCTCATAGTCTTGGACCCAGAACCTCACGTAGTCTACATTGTTGAATGTTATGAAGATCCCACACTTTGGCAGACACCAGGAGGTGAATGCGTGCATAAAGTTGCTTCTATCTTATTATCACGGAGGATACCTATGGATAAACCAATGCATCACTGTGGATACAACCTTGATCAATCGGATCACAGGGCTTAGCATACAAGGCAATGACCCACGGGAGTTCTACCCTGGCAAGACCTCCGACCGAGCATTAGTGCAAAGAATTAAGGAAACCTATGGAAATGTCAAGAAGGGCACGCGAGGCTACAAGGTAGCCTCTATCCAGAGTGGCGCATTGTGCCTTGCCTGTCAGTTGATCGCAGGCAAGTTAGTTTGTAAGAATAGACCAAATCAAGTGACCGGATTCGTGGCCGACCTCACAGGGAAGTGAACAGAGGGATTACAAATGATCTCGGTGCAGTAACTTGTCAGCCAACTAGAGATTGATTGCAGAGAAGCGCAAGACCAAGGGTATGACTTATACTTTAGTTGGCTTCTCATACCGATCTCTTTCATTGCTTGGGAGCTACTAGAAGGCACCACTTTCCCGGATATAGAATCCTTCGAACCACTGGCCATGAAATTTTGTATGTTGTGGTATTACAGTGACATGAGAAAATAGTGGCAGTGCAATGTCATATTCCACACCTACTAAAACCAATTGAAGATTGCAATCCAGTCTACACCGTACATCATTTTGAACACACTTTACAGGTTTAGACCCTTGATGAAGTTCAATGCGGACCGCCACTTCACCTACATTACAACACGTGTTGATGAGCATAAACAACATCTCCAGTCATATTACAAATTGACAGAAGATGACTTGGAGGAGATCACCAAGAAATGGTCAGAAGACCTCCTTGTTCTAGTGGAACCCGTAGAGATGTCCAATGTGGATAGCCCTGAAACTATGCTGAACACACATGGACCAAGTAAAATGAAGAAAAATGACGAAGTGCATGATGTCCATAGAACATCGGTGGAGACATCTTCGACCTCACCTTAGCAGGGAGATGATGGTGGAGAACTAGGTGGAATGGAAGTCAAGCAAAATAAAGGCAAAGTTACTCTGCCTAGAGATGAAGAGGATCCAACTAAGAAAAGGAAGGTTACCCTGCTAAAGCCTTCATCCCAAAGGAAAGACAGAGCCAACTGGGCTACGTTTAAGACTACCCTCACCTCAGATGACTTCAACTTCTTAGTCATTGCATTGAATGATGCTTCATTAGAGATCATGGAAAATCAAGAAGTGAAGCAGGAGGAGGTATTCATCCAAATCAGGGGTGAACTTCGAGAAGTCCAGCAGGCACTACAATCTAGCCATATAGTTTCTATTGCACCCTCAACAAGTGGAACAGAAGAACTAGGATATGAGCCATCCCAACTGCACCAGATCACCAATAAAGTTGAAGCTCACCTTCGACAAGCTTAGGAATAGACAATGCAAGCTACCCAAGCTTTGGCACAATCATAGAAATATATGATAGAACAACGTAGTAATGCAAAACAAGAAAAACTATCTCTTCAAGCAATGTGGGAGGAAGAGAAAGCAGTGCTACAGCAAGACAAGGAATAGTTTCTCACAGAGCAACTCGAAGTACAGGAACGGGTTCATAGAGAACTTTCCTCTGTGACAATCCTTGAAGAATAGAAGAACAAGTTCCACAACAGGCAACACAACTGGAAGGAGTGATCTAGCAACTTCAGCAGTGCATCACAAACCTGGAACTTCGCACTGTGCCTGAGACACCTCAAGAAATAAAAGATCTAAGAAAGGCCACTGCCTGAAGCACAATTGACCGAATAAAATCCTTTTCCTTGGAATGCAAGCAGTTGAGCTCCAGAAGTGCCCAGACATATGAAAGCCTCACAGAAAATAAAAATTACAGGCATTAGAGTCGCAGCTCCAACATGCACAACAGCAGGCAGACATGTTACAAGTGGAGCTAAAGGCCTTGTCACCAGTTGAGAGAATTAAGAGGTTTCCAAAGCAACGCATGACCCAGCAGCAAGTACGCACACTCTAGAGTAAAGTAATGGAAGTCTCTCAATGACTTCAACTAGTGCAAGAAAAGGCATGTCAATTATTCACTGACCTTGAAAGCCAAGGAGTAGAACTTGAACAGGTTGTGAGTACAATAGAACAACACCTTGAAGAACTAGTTAACGATGCACTTATTCAGGAGTTCACCGAGCAAGAAGTAGTAGCACTGCAACATATCGAAGAAGCTCAAGCCAAGCTTGAGGTATTCGAAGTGGAATTTCTCAGACCAGAGTGACTCGGGACGAGTCACAGGTGAGTGTTGGGAGCCTGTTGGCCCTTGACCAACTTTTGAGGAACACTTGGTCATATTTGACCATTTTTGGGACTTCGACAACCTGTCAAATATGGAGAACCAGATGAAGTAGAGATCATGGGAGCTTGACCCACTTTTGGGCCCCTTTTTGGGTTTTGGGACAATGTAATGGGAAAGGGATGTCGGCCCGTGGGTTCACCCACGCTTAGGCCCACTTTTGTATGTATAAATAGATGTCTAGGTGAAGTAAGTAGGGGGATGATAGACTATCTATGTGATGTAAGATAAGTGCTAGTAGTGCTATGTGCATGACTGTATAAGGGTTACAGAGCTAAGTGCAAGTTATTATAGATATTATAGAAGGCTTTGTGCTACAACGCAAGGAAGAAGGATCTAGCACGCTGCATAGATCTTCTGTCCTGTGCACAGAAATGTTTTTGGTGACTGTGTGTTGTAACCAATTGAAGACATTAATAAAGAAGAAGAGTTGGTGGAAGTAGCCCCAGGGTGGGGGTGAACCACGTACATGCTGTGTTGCTCTGCTTTGTGTGATGTATCGATGTGTTTCTATGTGATGAATGTTAGATAGACCTAATGTTGCTTTGTGCCTAATCATGTGAATGAATGCTATATATGACCTATATGGATGTTCTTAGTGCTTTAATATACTATATATAATTTGTTCCTGTTAAGTTAAGTGTTATTAGATGATGGATCTGGTTTCATACTATGATACTCTGTAATTAGGGTACGTCTGCACTGTTACTAAGAACTGCATATTGATTAATTTCTAAGTTCTCTGTTAAGTGTTAGAATCACAGATCTGTGTCCAAACTAAGGTTGTAGACATCTGAGTCCGGCAACCACCCCTACCTCTACCTTGGGTGAGACTTCATCTGCTTCACAGGTGTTGCCGAAAGGGTCAGTGGTTAGGGTTTTGTTGGTGCATTGTTGTAGCATTGAACTCTGGGTCTGCCCCTATGCCAAAACCCCCTTGGACATAATATAACCCCAAATCTCCATGAACCTTGAATTAAATGGTCTCCCCTAACCCAATCACTCCCTCACACATTATGACCCAAAAAATCATGTTAACCCCTAAGGCACTATTGCCACTAACCACTAATCCACCAATATGCTATGACCACTAATTATTATGCTCCTGGACATTGTGTACCCCCTAATCCCTATGAACCTTGGCATGCCCAACCCTTGAAATGATCAGCATGTTTCATTAAGAAACCATGAAGACAAGAACCCCCTAAGAAACTATCATCCCAAACACCTAATCATGTGTTGTAGATCCATAATTAGGCCACAAATGTACTCAATTAGGAAATATGGATCCTTTTTAGGCCCTAAAGATACAATCAATCCTTGTAAATCCAAAAATAGGCCATGTATATCCACAATTAGGGCACATGAATCATGTATTAGGGACTAAATCCTTAGGTCTTCATCATCAATTCATGGCTTAGGCCCCAAGGATCATTCTTCTTGTGCTCAATATTTGAAGTTGGGCCTATAATCATCCTTGTAATTGCAATTCATGTGTCTCATCATGACCAACTATCATTAACAATGTTACATGTACCCAGGGAAAGCATGACAAAAATGACCTATTGATCGGAGCCTTTGTCATGACTGGCCAATGTTCTATGATGTAAGTGGCCTATTTCAAAATGGGAATTTAACTCATATATATGGCCATAAGATGCATGGGAAAGTTATTCATTAGAATTTTTTTGGGGGAAAGGAAAACAATGGAGTAATCAACATGTCAAACATAACTCCTCATGGTTTGAGAGTTATGGTGTTACGAAGTTGGAGGACCCTCATATGTAGGCTTGAAGCCCCAAAAGGTCAGAGAAGTCAAATAATCTTGAAAAGAAGAAATTATTCTTTAAATGGTAAAGAAAAGTGACAAAGTCAAGGAAGAATATTTAAATGATAAATTAATGGAGAAATTTATAATTATGGAAAGTGGTTAACCCTAAAAATGAGGAAAATAGGTTAAGCAACCTAGAAATGGGTTAAGTGACCGAGAAATAGGTTAAGGGACCTAGAAATAGGTTAAGTGACCTAGAAGTGGGTTAAGTGACCTAGAAGATGCTTCTAAGAAAGATACTTGGATATGACTAATGACCTTGTGATCTAATGATTGTTTGGTGACAACTGTCATGAAGGGTGATGACTAAGACTAGGGGAAAATTTCAATTCAAGGCTGGGAATGACCAGGCCCACATCAAGTGAAGGAAGAAAATTAAGAAGGTACATGTGTTGTCCCATTCCATGTCAACAACAACGCATCCATTCACTGGGAACACTAAAACCTGACAAATTGATGACTCCACTAAATTAGGGTTTATGGTTTACATGATGAATTGATGATGGAAGAAAGTGGGTGTGTGAGTAAACTTTGAGTCCAGAAGCCCTCCCATATCGTTAAGGCATGCAAATAGTCTATCCATGTCAAATTTCAATGCATTAAGAAACAATTTGAAAAAATTTCAACGTTGGCCCCATTCACAGGTCACTATTGCCCATGTCTAGTCCTAGTACATAGGACTTACTAAAATTTGTATAATATATTTGGAGAATGATAATTTTGAAGGTATTGGGCCTATTCCTACACACCATGTCCAGATCACCTCTCATTGACAATCTTTGTATTGATCCCTTTTAGTTTTGGGTTGTTAGTATTTTTAATTGCACACACCTTTCGATCTAGTCAAAGTTCAATTAATGTCTCTTGTTACTGTAGGGTTATAAATCCCCATGATCCCAATGCCCATATGTCTCCAACCTTGTGATCTAATGATCGTTGGGTGACAAATGTCATGAAGGGTGATAACTAAGACTAGGGGCAACTTTCAATTCAAGGTTGGGAATGACCAGGCCCACATCAAGTGAAGGAAGAAAATTAAGAAGGTACATGTGTTGTCCCATTCCATGTCAACAACAACACATCCATTCACTAGGAACAAATCGATGACTCCACTAAATTATGGTTTATGCTTTACATGATGAATTGGTGATGGAAGAAAGTGGGCGTGTGAGTCAAATTTGAGTCCAAAAACCCTCCCATATCATTAAGGCATGCGAATAGTCTATCCATGTTAAATTTCAATGTAGTCAGAAAAACTTTGAAAAAATTTCAACTTTGGCCCCATTCATAGGTCATTGTTTCCTGTGTCTAGTCCTAGTACAATTTCCTTGTAAAATTTGTATAAGATAATTGGAGAACGATAATTTTGAGAATGATAATGATGGACATACATACATCGTTGGTATGATTAGGTACAGTCGCGTAGAGCTCCTCTTGGTTTTGAGAAAAGTTCATTCTCTACTAAACAGGGGCAACCATGTAAAGGTTGAAGCTCTAATTATGCCCCGCCCCGCCTCACATCACTCTCAAGTTCCCCATATTACCTAATTTGAAATTCTAAAGAACATGTATCATATACTATATTATACAAAATAAAAACATATAAAGATCATATAAAATATATAAACACATACCTCTTCTTTTCAATAATTCAATATCAGTCACCTTCTTCTTCATCCAGCTCAACATCTGTATCAGGATCTGGTTCAAAATCGATATTGGTGAAAGAATCATTCCTATCAACATCATCATCAACATCATTCTCACTATTATAGTTATCGATATTGTCAATGAGATCGTCGTCTCCTACATTTGGATGATCAACTTCTTCAACTTGTTCGTCTAACACATCGACTACATGAGCCAACTGCTCCTGATTTGCATAATCATGATCTTCTTCCTCATTATTATCTTCATCCTTGGCTACATGATTGTACTTTACTGGTCTTTCTCTTGGATCATATCTAACAACGTATGACCAACCTACTTTACCAGGTACCTTTGAGTAAAATACTTGCTCACATTGACTTGCAAGAACATAAGGCTTTGTACCTGGTTCAAATTCCCTTGTATTAACCATGGTAAATCCATTATCATGCTCAATAACAGTTCTTTCAGGATCACATTCATGCATCTGTATCCTATACCATTTAACCTCAAACAAAAAAAAAATAAAGGAATTAAAATCACACTCAATTATATCCTCCAAATGGCCAAAGTACCTATTCTCAGTTTCTTTCAGATTGCTATCACTTCTAGAGGAAATGTTGGTGACCTTAAACACTGTAGTTATCCCACAATCCAAGGTTTTCATCTTATCACCCAACATTTTGATACGAAATTTACGACCATTACACCACATAGCCTTATGATGTTTCAACTGCAACATGGACAACAAGTAAAAAATAAATTTCCAATTAATAATCCTCATATAGGACTTACTAAATATATATTTCAATAATTAAACAAACCAAATACATTGAAAAATTGGGAAAACACTAGGAAAATGTGGGTAAAAAATTTAACTTGCATGTTTATCTTTTAAACCAAAGGCTAAATCAACTTCCCTTGATGTAAGATCAGGAAATTGATCTTGATGATGATGCGTTGTTTTAATCATCTTACTCACCCCTTCCCATGATAATCTACCAAAGTATTCTTCAGTATATTCTATCCAATGCTCCATCCAATCAAGGTTGTTTGCAATGTATAAATGTAAAGCATCCCACTCTCGAGAAACTATATGATAGCATAACAATTTAATACCATTAATTAGTTATTGTTAATAAAGGAATAATTTAATAAATGTGTAATATATTAAATCTACGTCAACATCTAATAATTACCTTTCACAGTCCTCATTTTACCTTTCCCCAATAGGACCTCCCCTTCAAATTTGTTGATGGAGTCGAGATGCCAAATGTGAGGCACATTCATATTTTCTACTAATTTAGGTAAATATTGACTAATATACACCATGCATTGATATACCATATATCCCTCAACCATATAACCCTCTAGACGTGCTCTTTGTCTAACAAATGCCTTCAGTGACTTCAAGTGCCTCTCCACCATCCACATTGACCTTGTGTGTACTACTCCACATAATTCAATCTCCTCAACTTGGTGTATGAGGTAGTGTTCTTGTGCATTGAAAAATGTTGAAGGTAGATACTCGCCATAACAATTATGTCAATCCTTCCATCTAATATTCGCCATAACAATTTTGTTATGTTATTTTCGATATGCATTGTATCAAACAAATTAACAATTTGTAGGTGCTCGTAGTATGGAAATCTACTGAATTGCATCGGGTAACTTTTCATTCCTCATGGAAGCCCATTCATTCCTTAACGACATTCATGAAACATCAACAAATTGAAATTAACACTATTTAATGGGACAAAATGAAATTGATACTAATGAAATTAACCAAAGATTTATATAATAGGTCATACATAAATAATTTGCATACCTTGACGATTTCTACTATATTCCAACTTCCATAGGTGAGGTGTCATTCTTCATGGTTTTTTTCCGTTTTCTTCTTTACCATTGAATTTTGCTTTGTCTGTAGTGCCTATACTCATTAAACACTTCCTTTTCTAAAATCCTTGAATGACGCAATTTTATCCTCGGACCACAAACTGGGAATGAAAATTTACCCTTTGTTTGAATACCTACAAGATATATGAATAAATGTAGCGTCAAATTAGAGTTACAATTTAAAATAATGCATGATTTTTTCAATAAATATATATAATATTAAATTACAAAATAAAGTAACAATATACCACAAAAATGTGTTAACCTGGGACCATCATGAATTGTCCATGATAGTATTCCATGGAATTGAAATCGTTTTTGCCCTATTGGTCTAGAGATGTCATACATAGTGACGCCAGCCCATAACTTTAACAACTCATCGATGAGAGGCTCAATATATACATTCATAACTTTAACTTGGAACCTACCTAATTGGTTCAACATACTACATGATTAATTATACTTATCTAGATGTCGTGATATATAAAAGAAATAATTACCATGCACAAAACAAATAAATGAAATATTTTTTCATACTTTAAAGCAAATAAAAGATAATTAAATACCTGGAACAATCATTTCCAACATTGTGTTCTTCTCTTGATCGACATCCAAGGAGGAAGGTTATTTTTTATAACAAAAACAGGCCACACTCAGTACTTATATCGAAGCTCTCCAAATGGATTGACACCATTAGCTGCCAATAAAAGTCTAACATTATGAGGTTCTTCTTTAAAAATTAGCCACTTTTCTTCAATGTAGTTCAATGCAAAACCATCTGTAGGAATTCTAAGAACATCATCTCGACTTCTATTCTTTGCATGGAAATCCATAAACTGTGCTATACTTTGGCACTTGAACAACTGTTGGAAACGTGGAATTATCGGAATATAACGAAGAACTTTGCGAGGCACCTTCTTTGACACTTTATCGGTTTGATATATACTTATTTGACATTGTGGACATTCATTTTCTAATGCCTATTGTCCATAATATATGACATGATCATTAGGACATGCATCAATAGGCTGATAGTCCATTCTAATTTCTTTCATAATCACGGATATTTCTCGATATGTGCATGGAAAAATATTGACGTCGGTAATAGAACATCACCTAACAATCTACAAAATTATAAACAATAAGTCAATGTAAACAACATTAATCATCAATATATCATCCAATATACTAATTTACAAATTAGAAAACAATAGCATTATAGGAAAAAATTGAACCTTTTAAGTATTTGTGAACATGCAGGCATAAATAATTAACAAATTAAATACCTTAGTATTTGTGTAAGACATGTGTTTGATAAACCATTCAAAACCTTCAGGTTCACCAACAAAAATATAGTACATAAAAGACTTGTTGTTGAGCCTTCATAAAGAAGTTGATGTGACTTCTCGAGTAGAGGATCAACATCATGACTATCATCCTGGTTGTCCTCATCCATTGGAGCAAATGTATCTTGGATCAATCTATGTATATCATCTTCCTAATTTGAATCACTAATGTTATCTCCATACATATCATCATTAATAACTTGATCAATAGCTTCAATATTCTGATCTCGAAGTTCATCTCCCTGTAAAGTATCATTTCTGCTGGTACTTGGCAAATAACTCTTTGGAGGTCGACATTTTGGAGGAATCGTCTATATATTTAAAAACAACATAGAAAAGTTAGTGTGTATAGAAAATATAAAAATCTTGATAAGAAATATTACTAAAATTCCTGACATACTGATTATTACAGAGAATACATTAAATATTGAATCCTCTTACCAAGGGACGATATTCATAACCCCCTTCGGCATGCCCCTTCTCTCTACAGTGTCTTTGGGTTTTTGTTATTAAAAGTATTCTTTTTTGCAAGCCTCTGCAATCATAGAAAGGGAAATAACATTTTCCATTGCCCCTCGCCTCTAATTTTGCTCTTAACCGAGCAAGCTTCCTGCCATTTTCGTT
>JASDQU010102441.1:588339-632952 GCA_032191745.1 Picea mariana
CTGATGATACCCTAAACGGAGATCCAATTTTGTGAAATAGATTTCTCCATGTAGTTCATCTAACAATTCATCAATGACGGGAATGGGAAACTTATCTTTAATAGTGATCTTGTTGAGCTCTCTATAATCTGGACACATATGCCATGAGCTATCTTTCTTGAATACCATTACCACTGGTGTAGAGTAATAACTTTGGCTAGGTCTAATAATGCCAGCCTCTGACATTTCTTCAACCATGCGCTCAATTTCACTCTTCTGGGTGTAAGGGTATCTGTATGGCCTGATGTTAGGAGGAACACTCCCAGAAATTAGGTGAACTTCATGATCATGATTTCGAGTGGGTGGAAGACCTTTGGGAATATCTTCAAATACTTTGGAATGCTTATCAATGATCCCTTGGAGATCTTCAGGAATATATGGCTTAGATGTTTGAACATCTAGTGAGCATAGTTGTGCAATAACACCTTGATGCCCCTTTTTCAATAATTTTGTCATGCCATTAGAGCTTATCACCTTACTGGGTTTCCCTGTGATACCTCTTAACTCAATTTCTTTTCCTTCCAATGAAAATTTCATGAAAAGTTCTTGAAAATTAAAATCCATTATTCATAATGATTGTAACCATTGGATTCCTAGTACAACATCTACACCACCCATGGGTATAGCAATCATTGGACTATTCATTAAATATTCCCCCATAGTAAGATTGATCTTATTGCATTTTCCTGAGCAATTGATAGTTCCTCCATCTGCAATCAGTACTTGAAACTATGGCACTAGATATACAAAGCAATTGAGAGCTTTGGATAATTTATAGTGAATGAAATTATGAGTACTGCCATAATCAATTACGACTATTACCTTTTTATTTTTGATGTATCTTTTGATATTGAGGGTTTGAGGAGTGCTAATTCTAGCCAATGCATTACACGATATCGTGGGAGTCAACTTTTCAGATGAAATTTCTTCTACATTTTCATCTTGAGATGGTTCTTGTTCTTTTTCTTCTTCCTCTTCACAATCTATGTAGAATAATTTCTTCTCACCACACTTATGTCCCTTACTGTACTTGATATCAAAATTAAAGCATAAACCTTTTTCTTTTCTTTCCTCCAATTATTGAGGTGTCAACCTTGTAGTTTGAGTTGTTTTAGAAGAAGGAGCATTGTTCTCTCTATAGATGTTAGGATTGGTCCTTCTAGTAGCCATAGCCATATTTTTACTTTCAACATTTCTTTCCACCTTAAATGAATTCTCCAATGATTTGGGTTCCCAAAGGCGAACCTCATGTTGAATTTTATCCTTTAAAGTTCCTATGAATACATCAGTCAAGTGATCATATGGAATATTAGTTACCTTTATATTCAATCTTTGGAAGTTCTCAATGTGCTAGGTAACTGAACCCTTTTGCTTGAGATTTATCAATTTGCTAAAGAAGGTATTGTTTCTTGTATCTTCATAGTGTGCTATCATTTCTTCCATGAAAATTGTCCAAGTGACGAGTGATTTGTGAGAAAAAAGCCATCGATACCATACAAATTCATTAGGTTCTAAATATAAAGAAGCAATTCGTACCTTTTTTTTATGTGGCACATTATGTAGATGAAAGAATTGCTCCATCTGAAGTATCCATGTGATTGGGTCCTTGCCATCAAACTTCCTCATATCGATCTTAGGAACATGGTTGGTCTTCAACCCAAATTTGGAGTTTCTCCATTCTTGATTCACCTTCCTTATGTCCTCATCATGAATTTCATGGGATGCATTTTCACTTTCAGGTGTCTTCTCTGTTACGAAATTTTTCAATACTTCCATGATCTCCTCTTTTAAACCATCCGTCTTTGCCTCCAACTTAGCTTCCATCTCTTGTAGTTCATATTTTGTTACTATCTTCTTTTGTAAATCATTTATGTCCCTACACATTTCTTCACCTTCATCAAGAGTCCAAGTAGGATTGTCTGGAGGATTATTTGGTGTAGAAGTTCCCTTTTTGGGTGGCATGTTGGCCAAGTATCACTTTTGAACCTTGATTTTGAGGTGGTTTTGCTAGACAATATTTTTTCTATTGTATCTCCCAAGTTTCGACCATTCTCAGTATGAAAATTTATTTTATGTAGTTCTCTGATATTTCTTCTCTGCAATGCCATAAGTCTGATCAAAATTGTATATGCAAAGTGGAATTTACGATAACTTCCCCACAACTTGTTGATTGTTTGCCTTTCCAGGACATCTCACTTGTATAGCATGCCCCACACAAAATAATTTATATAAATTTTGAAACTTGTACCAAAAATACTACAGACTGTACACTATCCAATGAAACTAGTCCCACTCAATTTGGATACTCTAGGAAGAAGTTACGATTGTTTTACCTAGAACACCTTCTTGAGACTAGTAAATAGGACTACTCACATACCCTATCTTCCATAGGGGGTATCTACAAATTTAAGAAGACCCAGAATCTGAAATTTTTACCACATATACCTTACTAATTTTTGTGAATAGCCTCCAGATTTCAGGGTATGAAACATTATAGAAAAGTTTTTATAGCGAAAATTCCTCAATGACTCATTTCAGGATGATTTCAGAACCCTATCTTGTACAGGGTGTATCTCCAAAAGTATAAGGCCTCAAGAGATAAAATTTTAACCCAATGTACCTTGATCCATCTAATAAATAGACTCCAAAAAATTCCTTCTGAAACATTGTAGAAAAAAAGTTATAGATAAAATTCCAAGGTGTCTTAGATGTAGTAGCAAAACCCCAAGACCTTGAGCTCTGATACCATATGTTAAGAACCAAATATCAATATAGCATATAAAAACCTTAGAAAAAGTACTCAATTCCTTGAAAAAGAGATAATTTTAGATAATAAGCCTCTTCGAGGGGGAAACCTCCTTTTACCCCACTTAAAATGTTCAAGTACAAGATGATTCCAAATGAAAATGTCTCCTTGGTATATATAGGAGACTAGGAGGTATAATTACAACTAATGGAATAAAGCCGACATAAATAAAATAACATTACTAATGTAATATGCTCCAATTAAGGGGTAATGAGCCAATATTAGGGCTTAACATGTCATCCACAATTGGGTTGGGTTGGTTTAAATTATGACGTGTTGATTTTCTCTACATACAATGGTCATAATTTTAAGCTACTTATAGTTGTCACAATTTTATTTTCTAAGACACTTTGGCATGTTCTCATTTTTCATTGTCTGACTAATAGATTTCATCATGTTATCGTAGATTTCTCCATGAATTTTTTTATATGATATTGATCCTTATTAATAGTGTATAAAAAGGTACATCAACTACAAACTAAAGTTAATCACTACATCTAGAATTGCGTGTGATTATAAAAAAATTAGAGAAACAACATCACATATTAGAAAAGGGTATGTTGATTTTATTGAGAAAGTTGAAACAAATATACTTTATTTATATTGGAAGACTATGGTATATAATCATAAGTTCATTTGTTAAAGGTGCTTAGTCATAAGTCAAGAAAGTTAAATGTGGCTAACCATAAGCTAAGATGGTTGAAAGTGGTTAGTTAAAAGTGATTGTTATGTGCCTAATCGCGACATAGATAACATCTTTATAATAAGGTCATATGTGTACAAATGTTTTCTTTATATAATAACGACATATATACCTAACATAAATTTAGGGTTAGTGTTTATGTATCTTATTAGTCCCTGCTAAAGCAGGGAATATAGCCATCAATTGCAAGTCAAAATCATTTTGACTTTTGTAAATTTACAAAAATTTTAACAATGTTTTATAATGTTTTGTTTGGCATGCTTAAATAATGGAAATTCTCTTACTTTGTTTTGCAAAATGTACAGACCCAATCACGTCAACCACAATATTTAGTCTTGGGTTTTGTTTTCCATGCTTAAATAATGGATGATCTCTCGTACATTAATAATTATATGTAATATCAACATGTTATCTTGTCACTAATGCCAACCTACCCATTATTTATTACAATATGTTGAGGATAGCAAAGAATTTATGCAAAAGAGAGAAATGTTATTAATATTTCTCTGGGTGAGGTGAAGCTTTCAGAATAGTCTCTTCTTGAATATTTGGTAAGATTATGCCTTTCATTGAAATTAGAGGCTTCCTCGAATTTTTCTTTTTACAAGTTGAAATTGCAGTTTTCTTCTTTGTTTTACTATTTTATCTTCCACACTCGTGCATCATATCTCTTTGTCTTTGGAAAATAATGTGAGTTCTATATGAAATTTGTGAATATTATGGGAAGATCTCGTAAATATTATGGAATCCACATACCCTTTTCCATAGAATATACTAACTAGATCCAAAAACAAAAGACATGAAATATGGTACTACACATATTATAATATATTATCAAGGAAAAAACAAGCTACATGAAATTTGGACATTTGAACAAAAATTTACAAGTTAAATGAGTACATCAATAAAAAATAACATACTAACCTTGGAAGTTCAAAATCCAAGCTATGTAGATCGAGAATTGGATTTGTTCAACCGGTGGGTGACAGAAAAAATAAACAGCTCAAACAAAAGCCAAGAAAAGTGTCACAACTATAGCAATTGTGTCACAAAGTCTCTTAAAGTCATGTATATATAGATCAAATAGTCAACTAGCCATTAACACCGACCAATGAGATAGGCAAAATTTTCGTCCCTATTGCCACAAAATTTCGTCGCTATTGCCATGAAAATCCCGACTAGATTAAAATAAGATGTTCATGGATATTGCGATGAACTTTCATGGAAATAACAACAAAAATCCTGCCCTGTTTAAAAAAAAAAAGATGAAACTAGTGGAAGAATGGAAAAATTTTGTGGAATAATCTTCCCATATGTAGTAGTGGTAGCTCCTTCTTGGCTATGGATTGTGCCTCAAAGAGTGTATTCAGTTCATTGTTGGCCTATTGGATTTGGTCAAACTTCTATTGTTTCTCTATGGGGTCCATTGTGGCCACAACTTCTTCATTTAGCACATAGATATTTGTGCACACCTCCTCCAAGACTTTGTTTCATCGAGTGATGATGCCCATCTAGTCGCTAAGTTCCTTGAAGATTTTGGTTCATTTCGCTGTGTTCTTGTGCAGTGCTGCTTGGGCGTTGTTACCTTGCAATATTATCTTCTGCATCTGCTCCTGTAGCTTCTGGGGATGATGCTCTGCCTCCTGTTGGGCTTGCTGTAACTTTTCTTCCATCTTCCCAATGTGAGTAGTGAGTTGTGTCCATGCTTCTTGTAGCAGCTCGATATTTTTCTCTGGCTCGCCGACCTTGTTAGCTTCAGGTAGATCGGGTGCAACCTTCTGAATCTCCAACAAGGCTTCAACGTGTCTTTCCTGCACTTTTTCTAGTTTGCGTTGGACTTGGAGTTTGTCATGCTCTTGTTGTATCCTGCATGTTTGGGCGACGAACTCTTCCTTCCTTGCAATCTCGACAGATCTCTTGGCCTCCTGGAGCCTTTTCTCTAATTGGTCTGTTGATGCTCGGATTAGTCCAAATAATTGTGTTGCTGGCCACTTTACTAGGTTGACGGATGAAGGAGCTGCATCATTGGGTGCTTGTGCATATAGTGGGAGTCCACTAGCCATTGAATGGTCTGAGCAGGTTTCTACCTCCTCCTCCATTGGTGGCAGTGCTATGATTCTCAACCTTAGCATTGTGGGAAAAGAGTCAAAACCTTTGTTCTGGATATGCAGAGTTGCATTAGTTTGGTGCATTACTGAGGGGTTTGGAGGACCCGCTCCATTTGTGCTAACGCATATGTTGTATTTTTCCCAGTTGTTGATTCATGTTCATTCTAAGCATCTGGTATCTCTGGCTCTTCCAGTGCTTCTGCTTCATGCGCCTTGATTTCTTAGGCACCCTCACCCTTGGTTGGTGAGGTGATTTGTTGGTTTCTTTTGGCTTTCGGCTCCACTCTAGTTCGAGCGTCATTTTCTTGTGCTAAAGAATCAGGTTGTTGTTCCTGGGTGTTTGGATTTTGATCATTCAGTATCATGCTCGGCTCTGATGCATTGGGGTCTGGAACAGAAAGTTATGATGTTGGTTTGGGTGATTCTTGGGTTATACCTGGGAGTCTTCGCTCCATTATTTTTGGTTGATTGATCTACATTGGCTCTAGGGTGGTGGTTTGGGGTGGACTGGTGGTGACGGGGTTTGGTGGTTGGGGTGGTGGAGGTGATGGGGCCTACTCAGTGACAAAAGTGAACGGGAGTGTTTTAGGCTCTAGGTCATCCTGAATATCAATGATAATGGTGGCTTTGACCACTACACGGGTTTGGGGGGTGGCTGAGGCAAGGGGTTGGGGGTTCAGAGGTTTGTTTGGTGAGACCCCGATTTTGGGCCTCTTCACCAACGCTTCGGTACCAAACACAACAACCAATATCTGGTTAACATCCACACCTGACAATACGACATTGGCTGGAAGCTGATGGAGGGCTGGTCTTTTCCTCCACTCTAAATGTTGTATCTCTTCTTCCTCTTTAGAGTTTAAGTATACTGGAGCATCTGGCTTCGTTGACTCTGGGTCTAAGCTCGATCCTTCTCCTGCTTCCTTGTCTTTTTCTTCAGAAGCTCCACAGACAAATTTTAATGCATCCCCGACTTGCGTGGGTTGTGTTTAACTCTTGACCATGACATGACTTCCCTGTCAAAGGCCTCCTCATCTAGATAGAATGGTAGCATCCTTGTGTGGAAATTTTCCCTGCTGACATGTCTCGGCTAGAAAAATGTATGGTGTCAGTTCATGTTGAAGGTGATATTTCTCATGTTGTAGATTAGAAGCTCCTACAGGATGCGCAACTTCTGTGTTTCATCTATCAAGCCGTTGTACCACTTAGAAAATGTTGTGGCATTGAAGGTTGTATTGTTCGACTCTCGTCTGGACAACCATGGCTTGAACATTTTCTCCATGTGGCCCTTATCTGGTATTTCTAGCTGTCTACCCATAGGTGGATTCCATTTGAACATTTCCAATGCCACAAGTGGGTATCCATATGTTAATTTCCCTCCCTTCTCATGTGCCTCCTCGCATGCCACTAGTAGTTCCTCTAGCAGGTAACTACACCAATTGAACATTGCTCCATTGGCACAAAAGTCAGCGACTAATAATGCATCTAGAGTGCATTCACCCTTGTAGTATGATCTCATAACCTTGTTGGCTATGATGTAACAGCTAGTCTGGACTATCTCGGGTAGTATTGATTCAATTATTGTTGTGTGTCGTCCCCTCTTTGTGTTAAATTTCTCATACAGGTTGAGCTCGCCTTTCTTTTTCCTGTGCTTACCGAGACCCTGAAATCTTTTTGACACATCCTCTCCTTGGAAGGATAGTCCAATAATTTGTTGGATGTCTTTTGCATGGATTGGATACTGCTTTTCTAACCACAGACTTTTATCATTCACCCTACTTATCAGAACTTTCGTGCACCGCGCAATCTCACCCATGGTACCAAAGACTGGTAGGTCTCTCAGGTTCATGATGGTCGAATTGAATAAGTTAATGAAGTCTTATTCTGGCACAAATTGCATACCTCCAAGTCCATTTGGGGCCATCTCCCAAAAATACATATGTGTGCATCTGTGGGAATAAGACTGAATCTATGAGGTCGAGGTCAAGGAGCTTAACATGCTCCACTTTCCCCTTTAGATCACCAACAACCTCAACCCAGGGGTCATAGGGTTCGTTTGGTACCGCTTCTTTCACCATGGCACTTTGGCTAGTTGTGTCTCTCGACATTCAGGCTTCTACAGCCAGCTAAGGATGGAAGATTTCACAATGGTACTGATTCATTCTCTCTACTGAATTCAAAAATGGATATGCCTCTTTTGGAAATGATGCATTCTCGGGTGAGTTCTCAGTGCCTTATACTTGGCTATACGGGTAAGTTTAGCAATAAATATTGTTCATTATGACTGTATGGACACAATGGGATCCAAGTTGTCCAACGGGACAATTTAATAGGGTAAATCCTATTGGGCGATTTTTGCATTTACTTATTTTCGTGAGTGGAATAGGGACATGGCTAATTTCAGACCTTTTCATTTGATGGTTGGGTATCCAAGCGCGAAATTCGATGGCATATTTTCATAACACAACTTTATGGCTTAACAGACTTCAGATGATGTACTGCAATAACAGTAAAGGTTGTGACTAGACTAGGTTCATGTGGCATATGGATTCAGATCGTATTCGGATTCATCCTTTCTCCGACCACAGAGGTTGTCCCTGTCATCGTAATGACTGTCATTAATGGATTCTCTTAATATTTGGGTCCTACACTGCTGATTCATTAGTTCTGTATCAAACAACACTTAATCAAAAAATGAACTATGTGTCATGGAGCAACACTGTGCATATTGACTTTATTACTAAACTTACAAAAATTTCAGAAAAAATCAAATCTAACTATTGTACAAGCTCTTTTGGACTAGAGTGCAAATCCCTCTTCCTCAGTTGTGATATAGGTAGGGCTTCAGACAAGTGCCATTCACCCATCCTAGTTGCAACAGACCATCCAGTTGCACGAGTCAAACTACTCCTGATAGTCAAATCTTCGCAATCATGAATGGTCCCAACCAATGCATATGTAGCTTTCCAGAATGCTTCTGGTACTGTCTATCGTAGAGTAGCACCTTGTCTCCTTATGTGAATACCTTGGTCTTAATGTGCCTTTCATGCCAAGATTTTTGTCTTTCTTTTTCAGCCAACTAATGAAAGTCTGCTAGAAATCTGATCTCCTCAAGTTCTTGTAGTTATGTAAGTCTCTGCACAATGGATTTCTCTTATGTCATGTGTGTGACTTGTGCAATATACAAACTTGAAGTGATTAACTCTGCAGGCACCAATACCTCTCTACCATAAACTAACTGGAACGTTGTGTACCTGTGGAGTTTCTTTGTGGTTGTTCTATAAGCCCATAGTACAGCTAGAACTCGATCATCCCAGTCCTCTCGGTTTGCCCAAAAAACCTTTGTTAGTCCCCTTTACGAGATCTTTTTGAAGGATTGGACTATTTTTTTGGCCTATGGGTGGTATGGAATGCTCTTGGGATGTTGAATCAGAAATTATATTGTAAGTGTTGCTATAGTGCTACTAATAAAACAAGCTCCATGATCGTTGGTTAGGCTCCTAGGACATCCAAATCAAGTGATGATGTTATCGATAACAAACCTGGTAGCAGTCCTATATTGCTATTGCTTCTACCCAATGGGTAAGGTAGTCAGTTGTGGTAATGATGTACCTATATTTTGAATGTTTGGTTATGGGATTGATTTCTCTAATGAAGTCAACTGTCCATTTCTCAAATGCTTGTAGAGATCTGATTAGTTGTAGTGGTAGTTTGTCTCAATGCGATGGCTTGCCCATGCATTGACAAACATCACATGATCTAGCATATACTTTTGCATCCTTGAAGAGTGTTTCCCACCAAATTCCTACTTGTAGAACTTTCTGTGTTGTGGCCTTTCCTCCTACGTGGCCTCCTGCAACTCCACTATGGCATTCCCAGAGTATATCCTGCCTTTCATGATCCAGGACACACCATCTGAGAATGTTGTCTAGTCCTAGTTTATACAATTGTCCAGCGATCAGCTGGTAATCTACTGCTCTAACAACCATATGGATTTTCTGGGTTGCAGAATAAGTTTCAGGATAGGCCCCTGTACTGAGAAATATTGCTATGTCCTCTAGGTATTCTGGTATGGCCTCAATCCTGAACAAATCTACATCTCGGACCTGGTCATCTATCGCTCCACCACTTTTCCCTGGCTCTATCCTGGATCAGTGATTAGGTCCTACATTACATCTTCCCGTCTTGATGATAACTTCAAAGAAAAATTCCTGAAATAGTAGCAACCATCTACATATTCTCCCTTCCAACACAGGTTTGTTAACTAGATATTTCAATGCAGAATGATTAGTGAAGAATTTGAAATGAGACTCTAAAAAATAATGTCTAAATTTMTGCAAAGCATAAATCATGGCCAAACCCTCCCTTTCCATCATTGTGTAGTTGAGTTCTGCTTGCGACAACTTCTGACTCGCAAAATAGATAGCGTGATCCATAGCTCCGTCTACAGGTTGTGTTAAGATGTCTCCTAAGGAAATTCCTAAAGTATCTACATGGACATGAAATTCATTCTCCCAGTTTGGGAATATAACAATCGATGTTGTGATGAGTTTCTCCTTAAGTGTGTCAAATCCTTTATCACATTCTGGAGTCCATTGGAACATTTCAGCCTTTCTCAGTAGGTTTTCCAGAGGTGCAGTAATGTTGGCATATCTTCGGATGAACCTACGATAGTAACCTGTGTGTCCTATCATGGAGCGCAACTTCTTAGTACTCATGGATGGTGGCATATTCACAATGGCCACAACTTTGGTTGGGTCTACCAATACTCCTTCTCGATAGATTATATGGCCCAACAAATTCCCATGTGGTACACAGAAAATGCACTTTTTGAGATTCAATGAGATCTACAACTCTCTGCATCTATCAAACATTAGCCTTAGCAATGCTATATGTTCCTTGAGTAGGCTATATATTGTCCAATCATCCATATAGACTTCTATAAATTTGTGAATGAACTCTCTAAAAGTTGCTATCACAATCCTGGATAAAACTGTAGGGGCATTCTTTAAGCCAAATAGCATCATGTTGTATGCAAAATACCCCCATTTTGTTATGAAAGTGGTCTTTCTTTTGTCTTCTTCTGCAATCCTAACTTGATGGTATCCTGAAAATCTGTCTGTGAATGAGTATGCTTCCTTTCCTGCAACCTATTATAGCACTTTGTGTGTAAAGGGTGTTGGGAAGGGGTCATGTACACAGGGAGAGTTGAGACTTTTGTAGTCTACACAGACTCTAATATCCTCTGTGTCTTTCTTTCTTTGAATGATTATCAGGCTAACCCACTCTGCTTCTTCTACTGCAAAAATGAGACCTGCCTCTAACATCTTATCTATCTCCTTCTTAAATTTCTCTTTTACTCTTGATTAAGATGGTATGGTCTATGTATGACAGGCTTGGATCCTGGTTTTAACTCAATCTTCATCTCTTCCATGACTCCTTTGATTCCCTTTAACTCGGAAATAGTCTTTGGGAACAAATCCTCATACTCTTGCAGTAAACTTTGTATTTCTTGACTGGTTTTCTCATCCCAGTAATCTCCCACCATAACTATATTGGGTTTCTCTATGGTCCCTATGTTGATTTTACATAATTCTAATGGGTGATTGTAGGAACTATTGGTTTAGTTGGGTATAGTGTTTTGGATTTCTCTTCTCCCCTCTATTTATTTGATGTCTAGGTTTCTCAATTCTTCTAAGTCGTTTATGCTTTCTGAATCTTTGCTAATCTGATAGCATTCGATATGCGTCTCAGTTGAGTGCAAGTGGAGATTTGTCTGAGGTTCTTGGCTATACTTGGCACATATTACTAAGTTTGATTTTTTACTATCATTATCTGTAAAAAGAAATTCTTTAATATTTTGCAGGGCTACTTCAAGCTCGGGGTACTTACTTGTGAATGCAAAGTCCTTGCAAAAATGAGCTGCCATTGTTTTCCAGTCGTTGGTTTCTCTTCTAGTTTCCTCGTGTATAAACCAAGCTTTTAGTTTTGAACTTAGAGAGTGGGGAAATACCTAGATCCATAAGTGAGAGGGTATCCTCACAGCTTAACACTGAGTCATGCACTGTTCGATGTGTATTCTAGGATCTGATTCATTGCTGAACAGTTGTGAAACTTGGAGATCCGTCTACATCTCTCGTTCCAGCTACTCCTTGTTATGGAACCTGTACTTGATAGCTTGCTTCACCTCATCCCAACTTCTGAGTACGTATTTATGATTATCCCACCATCTAGAGGGGTTGTTCTGGAAGGCTATCTCTAGTATCGAGACTCTTTGATCTTCTCTAACATCTTCCTCGATCTCTTGCAAGAAACTGTAGAGATCTGAGGTGCCATCGTATACTGGGTGTTCTATAACTTCGGTCCCAACCCATCTGGTCACTCTGACAGTTGTGCATCTTCTTGAGAATCTTTCATGTGAACCTTGTTTCCAACTATCAAAATCCAATTCTGAATCCTCATCTGTTGACTGTATACTTCTCCAACTTACAGACCCATTGATGGTGGGGTTTATATAATCGTTTCTTGTCCCAGCTATTACAGTGTACAATGGGTCCAAGTCTTCTCCCTCCATATTATTGTCTATTGGTTCTGTATACCTGAATCCTACATATGGATCCAAAGGTTGAACTACCTTGATTCCCTCGGCCTCAAAGTTCATGGTGTCTTTCTTTAAGTCGATTACTGCATAATTATCATAGGCCCAATCAATACCAAGTAGTGTAGGGTAGGGGTCCTTATCTCCCATGATCTCAATGACTTCAAAGTCAGCCACTATTTTTACTCCTGCTACATCTATTTCCATGTTCTCCAATATTCCTATCGGGAAGATACAGTATTGGTTTTCCATTCTTAACTGAATTGGGGAATATGTTAGCCTTGGTTTTCCTAAGGCTTCCCAGGTCTTCTTAGGTAAAATTTTTACATCTGACCCTAGGTCCAACATGACTTCCTTAATTTCAAATTCATCTAACTAGGATATTAATTTGAATTCCTTTTCGGTTCATACTTTTCTTCGCTGCACTCTCCTAGTAGTTTTCTTCAGAAGAATGGACCTTATCCTTGCTTCTAGGGGTTCTTCATTTCCCAATACTAGGTATAGCACATTGCACAACTTTTCTGTTAGTTGATCATTCCCCATAATGTCAGAGAATAATTGAAATGAAAGGAAAACTACATTTTGAGGTTGCTCAGGTTGTCTTGGTATGACTACATGGTTTCTGGGTGTAGGGGGTGAAGCAAGGACTTGTGCCATCTTAGGGTAAATAGTCGAATNGGGGGGGGGTTCTCTCGCATTTTAGGATTAGGAATATTCTGAAATATCTCTATGGCATCTTCAAAGAATATCTTTTGTTTTAGAGGGTCATACCTGTCTCCCTTGGGTGTTTTTTTCTGGATTTGGGGTAGAATATCAGCATCAACTCCTGTCTTTACTCCTCCTCAAGTAACAATATTAAGGTTGGGAAATTGTCCCTTAGAAATCCTATTGATTTCTGATATGATAAGGTTAGTTCCTCTTTGTCACACTCTTTCTTCCCACTTTTCTATTAACTCTGAGTAGTCTTCTGTTGCATGTCCATTGGTTCTGCAATGAGAGCACCATGGCTGCCTTGGATGAGGACAATCTCTAGCCAAGTGACCTTGCTCATCACAATTATAGCATTTTCTTGTCCTATTTCCCTAGTTCTTCCTCCTCTGAAGTCTCCTCCAACTCCACCTCCTCGACCTATTCCTGGTCCTTGAGGGTTTTCATTCACCCTGAATGTTGTTCAGTCTAACCCATATGCAAGTGCATCCAACGCTCTACATTGATTGGTAGTATGAGTGGTAGATGTGCAGAAATCATAGTGTACTACTGTGTTTGGTACTATCGATTATTTCTGCATGATGGGGCATTGTCTTGGTCCATTCCCATGGGTTCGACATATTTCACAATACTCGACTCTTGGTGCTACTTGGCCTCCTAGAAAATCATGGTATGGGGTGGGGTTATGGAATGGTAAGTTCGTAGACACTTGCGCAACTCCTCCCTATTGGTCACTATAATTGCTTATTAATTAAACAATCAAGTGTTACATAAATTGTCAACAAAGGGAAGTCTGTTTATTTCAAAGGCAATCACACACCGTATATGCTCAAACTCAAAAGCAATCTAGAATTGTAGTAAAAGTACACTAATCACACCTTGCTTTGAACAGACTAAAATTCTACTTTGAATTATAGTAAAAGCAATCTATCTATTGCAGATTTTTAAGATTCAAAAGGAAATAACTATCAGAAGAATCTTGGATTACATTAAGAAATAACAACCTAGGGAAAAGGAACTTTTCAACACACTGCAAAGAAGACTAACTTTTCTATAACAAAGAATAGGACCCTATTCCCAAAGTAGGAATCTTCAGCACCTGTCTCTGACTATCACACTTTCATAAAATCATTAAACAGAATCACCAATCATAATGATTAACAATTACCAAAGACTAACTATTCTGTAACAGAGAACATGACCCTATTCCCCAAGCAGGAATCTTCAGCACCTGTCTCTAATTATCACACTTTCATAAACTCAGAATTACCAATCAGAATGATTAACAATTACCTAGGAATGAATTGTATGAAAACAATGTAACAATCAATGGAAACAGATTTTTAACAAGGTATGAATAAAAACAATACTAACAAACTACAAAAACTAATGGGTGAATCTTGTGAAGAAGGTGGGCCCTTTCCTTCTTACAAGATTCCCCAAAAATAAATGAAACTAAGAAGAAATGCTCAGAGTGATTTTTTTATTCATCTTTCAAATGTGTCAAGTTACAATATCCAGCGTGAACACACTTCTTCTCTGTGATTCGTTTTCAGCTAAGCCTTTCGTAAACCCCCCTAATGTTGATTTCTCCACTATTTAAAGAGGAGAATCCTCTTAATACAATTGATCATAAAATTACATGTGTACATACAAATCCGATTCTTAGTCTGATCTAATCTTCTATGCTGGAATAGGATATTTTGATCTCCCATGGAAAAATGTTGTTACAGTAGTTGGAATGGTGCTGGCTTGGGGTCCAACTATTGCGGCCGGTGTAACAACTTCTTTATTTATCTTTTCTTGTTACTTTTGTTTGTACTGTTTCAACATCGCAAATCATAGACTGTTTCAGCAACGAGATTTGCGTTCTGTTTGACTGTTTCAGCAATGGGGTCTCAAGTAGCAGTGATGGTTGGTACTGGCTTAAGGTACGGCTGTTGCGACCAATGTAATAGCTCCTTCTTGTTACTGTTGTGTGAAATGTTGTTTCAACATCGCAAATCACGGACTGTTTCAGCAGCAGGATTTGCATGTTGTTTGACTGTTTCAGCAATGGGTCTTCAAGCAACAATAGTGTATAATCTGCAGTTCAAACTATTTCAGCAACTATATATTTATGATGGCTAAGTATGAGAGTAATGTAAAATTACATGTAAAACAAATTAAACATATAGCAAAGAGAAGAAACATTATATACATTTGGAAAAATAGGTTAAAGTGATAATGTAGGATTAAATGTGAGTGGGAAAAGGATGTAATGATAGCAAAAAGTATGAGAAGAAAGGTACATTATAGGGTCCTAACATCCCCCCCAACTAAAAAGGTTGCATGTCCTCAGGCAACTTCAATCTAAATCAAAATTCGGATACCGATTTTGGGCGTGCAAATTACTTAAGCAGTAGTTGTGGAAAGTGTTGTCTATTGGAGCTCTAAATCCTTGAACACGTTGTAGCCTTTGCCAAGCTGTTGTTTCAACCTTCTTGGGAAACTTATGATGAACTTGTTACTTCTCTTCTAGCATCCACATAATGGGAAAATGGAACTGATAACCTATCCAATTTTCAGCACATTGTTGGACACATTTGATATAACTAGGTACCCGGGAGATTGTTGTCTCAAGATTGGTAGGACTAAAGGGATTGTGCTCCTGCCTTTTCTCAAAATATTGTTGCCAAAACGTGTTATTTGCTTCTAGGGCAGCAGTCTCTGTGGATTTAATAAACTGTTGGTAATCCTGAAGTATTGTTGCCTATAGTTGCCTTATGTATTGAGTCATCTCTGGTTTCTTCAAAAATTTGTAATATTCTGCAACAAAAGTGGCAACGTTCTGTGGTTCTAGTCGAATCCAGAGGAGACACTTATCTTCATTATGCTTGGTAGCTAGAAAATCATTCTGCCATGTAATCTGGTTGGTAAGGAAGGAGACTAGTGCCTGAATCTGAATATCACCAACAAGAGGGTTGAGATTAAGCTGTCTATTCTCAGGAATAGCTTCATTATGAAGATATACCTCACATAATAGATGTTGATCAGTAGTAGAGGCTTCTGCAAAGGTTTTAACAAAATCTTCTGGTTTTAGCACTGCATAGGGTCTTCCTTCTTTGATTGATTTTATCTAAAAAATTGTCAGTCGTTCTATAAGGAAAAGAGAGTAATTTGAGGATGGTTTCCTAGCAGCCAACAATTTTTGTACTAAATCAAACATCAAGAGCAATTTGCCTTTTAACTCTTCAATCTGCTTCTTATGGGAATGATATTCTTGGCGTGTTTACTCCAAATCTTCTTAGTTTGAATAGATGTGCTTCAGCCAAAGTAGTCTATGCTCCTGCAGACTTTTGTCCTGTATAATAGTAGACTCCCTTTTCCATTTGTCCATTATTGCCTGCTCATTCCATGGTTGAGTTTGTGTTTCAGCATCACAAGTGGTAGGTTGAGGTAGGGTCTGAGTGGCTTGTTCCACAAGAGTAGGGGTACTGGTTTTGCTAGGAGGGGTAGCTTCATCAATAGGTAGAGTTTGTGTTTCAGCATTGTCAGTAGTAGGCCGTGGTAGAGTCTGAGTGGATTGTTCCACAAAAGTAGGGGTAGATTCATCAATAGGCAGTGTTTGTACAGCTTTACTAATAAAAACAGGGCCTTCAGATGTAGTAGTTGTTGTAGGCCAGGGTTCATCTTTTCGAATTTTGGAAGGTCCTACTGGTTCTTGTGTAATAGTAGGGTGTTCTTCTTCTTTAACTGCAAAAGTCGTAGGTGCAGGGGAAGCTCCAGGCATTGGAATTTGAACCACTTTGTAGCCTTGTTGATAATAAATATCCCCACAATGGCTACACATATACTCTCTACACTGATCATATTTTGTGTTTTTCTCTTCCATGGCCGCTACGCGAGCTAAGGTATACAAATTAAGTTCCCTGTAATAAGCTTCCTTTGCCATTACCAGCGCTTGTTTGTAAGCTTCCAGTTCTGATCTTAGAAACTCGTTCTCTTGTAAGAGAGAAGCCATTGTTGGTTCTAATTGTTGATCTATCATCGGTGTATCAAGAGGGATGACTAGTTTTTTTGTAGTGGTCACGACCTCAGTAGCTGGTTCTTGTGGAGCAGCTACAAAATTAGGAGTTGAGTCTTGTGTTTTAGCCACTTGATGTAAGTTAAATAGTGTTGCCACACCCTGGGCATGTGATTCTTGAATTTCCAGAATAAAGTCAATAGTTGGTTCTTGTGTTTCAACTATAGTTGGTTCTTGCGTAACAGCTATAGCTGGTTCTTGTGTTTCAGCTATAGCTGGTTCTTGTGTAACAGCTATAGCTGGTTCTTGTGTTTCAACGACTAAATGAGTAGCTGGTTCTTGTGTAACAACTACTGTTGCAGCATCCTGGTCGTTTGGTTCTTGTATTTCGGGAATGAAGTCAGCAGCTAGTTCTTGTGTTTCATCTACTGAATGAGTAGTTGGTTCTTGTGTTTCAGTTACTTGATGTAAAGAAAATGATGTCGCGGCATCTTGTGCTTTTGAATCTTTTGTTTCAGTGCCTGGGGGTTGAACAGGTAAAAATTCCAGGTTTTGGGAGGGTAGAGGTGTATGGGTTTTTAACAAAATGGGTTGGGGGTTTAGGGCAGTGGCAGTAATGGCTGCTCTTGTTGAAGCCCTCATTCATTTTTTTGGTAAAAAGGAAGGAAAAGTAGGAATTTGCTTCTTTCTTTTTCATGTGGGTTTCTCCTCAGTGATGAGGTAGGGAGGGTTATCAGGTTTTTTTTCTTTAGAATCATCGCTAAGGATATGAACAATAGGGGTAGATGATTCTGTTAAGTTGTGGGGTGGACTTGGTATGGTAGGAGGGTTAATTGAATCAATTGGATCTGTAGGCAGATTGATAGGTATTTCCGGAGGGTCGGGAAGGTGTTTTGGTTGTTCTTCATGAGAATTTTCAGGATGTTCACCAGCTTCCTGAGGGTTTATGGGTGGATTGTTTAGGGGAAGGTTTTGTTGGGAAAAACCCTTTTGGATGAGTAGTTGAATGAGATGGTGATGGGTGAGGGAAATGGCAGGATTTTTAGCCTGTTTGCAATAATGTAACATGTTTCTAAGACATCCAAGCAGATAGTAAGGAATATTGACCAGTCTAGCATGTCATAAATGAGATAACAAGACAAAATCGTACTGGCAGACTACCTAGTATCGACCTTCGCAGGTGAGATAGTGCTTGAAAAACTCTGTAACTTTCGTCCAAGGAGGCGACAACGAGCTAAGTCAAACACTCGACCTTTAGGTTCAACGTTTTCTCCTGGTAAGGGAAAATCCTGCTAGGCATTAAGGATAATGTGTTTGTAGTTGAACCAGTGAATTCTAGTGATGGGAAGACCCGAAACCTGTGCTATATCATCCTCTGTTATTGGAATCCTAACCCCTTGAACAATAGAATGGTCTTGTTGAAGATTCTGAGCAAATTGAAGAACCTGTTATTGATCAAATCCCCGAAGCCTTTGAAAATAACCCAGCCACCCTGCCTGCTGAAAGATTTGGTAGACTTCTGGATACAATTCTAACAGGGTTGTCGTGGCGGGTTCGTATCATATAACAGGGCCTCCCATAGCTAACAGCTCAGTAGAATGCACAGTCAGAGAGTCAAGTAACTGCTTCCGAACAGAGTAAGTTTTGCAGATGAAGGCATGCAAATGGTGGTGAAAAAAAATGAAATGATGGGTAAAAAGGAATGACGGTAGTCGGTTCGTGTGAAATGATGGCATAAGATTTTGATATCCCCCCCCCCCAACTACGGCTAAAATAGTGACTTTAAGTGAATGATAATAATGAATCGGAATCTTCTCATTAGCCATAGTTCAATTGTATTTACATATAAAGTTTACATACCTCATCTTTACCTTTTATTCATACTTCGAAAAATATAGTGCTTGCCCATAATAGAACTGCAGTAACCATGGGAGAGACTTTGGATTTATTAGAGAAATTGTATCAAGGGTTTGTTTAATTATGAGAGAAGGTTGTGAAAGGACAAAATGTAGTATGAATATAGGAGAAGTGAGAGCGAAAGAGCTGAAGTAGATGTTTTTATTAACAGGGAATGCTGAGAAAGTGGTGTTTCAGCAACAGGAAAAGAATGGAAAAATGTTTGTTGAAGAGTGATGTTTTAACGATGGAAAATACTGCTGAAGAAATGGTGTCTCAGTAGCGGGGAAAAAGGATGAAATATTGTTGAACAGTGGTGTTTCAGCAATGGGGAAAAAAATGAAATATTATTGAACAGTGGTGTTTCAGCAATGGGGAAAAAATGGGGAAAATGAGGAAAATGTTGCTGAACAATGGTGTTTCAGCAATGGGAAAAAAAGGTGAAATGTTGCTAAACAGTGGTGTTTCAGCAATGGGAAAAATGAGGAAAATATTTCTGAGGAATGGTGTTTGAGCAATGGGAAAATGAGGGAAAGTTTTGTTGATCAGTGGTGTTTCAACAATGGGAAAAATGAGGAAAATATTGTTGAGGAATGGTGTTTGAGCAATGGGAAAATGAGGGAAAGTGTTGTTGATCAGTGGTGTTTTAGCAATAGGGAAAATGAGGGAAAAGGGAATGGAAATAAAAGAAAATAAAGAAGGATGAATGATGGGGCTGTTGAATGGGAAGTGAGGGAGAATGGATTGAAGAAAGAGGGAGCAATGCTTCACAAAATGAAGATTGGATCTGCTTGTAGTAAGATTTCCCTTTCTTGGTAGGCTTGAGAATCTACAAAAGAATCAATTGTAACATGCCATTTCTTGATAGGGATTATTAGTAAAAGAAATTTAATCTATTACTAAAGAAATTAAATTTAGAAAAACTAATTGTAATGAGGGGCAGGAGGCTCCTCTAAAAAGAGATAATGTGAATCTGCCACACATGTGGCCTTAAAATCTTCTTTGGAAATGGGGCGTTGGTACAGACGGAGCCGATGACCATTCACTGATAACGGTGTTTTAGAGTCATCAATTGTGAGGAGCCTTACAGTTCCATTGGGGAAAATAGTGTCCAGTTCGTAAGGTCCTAGCCATCTTGTACGTAGTTTCCCTTGAAATTCCTTAAACCGAGAATCATGCAGTAAAGCCCAATTACCTTTTTGGAATTCCTTATGCTTGATGGTTTTATCATGCCATTTTGTTCTTTGTTGTTGAATCATGGTTGTCTGATGAATGGAATCTAGTCTTTCCTCGTCCAAATCATTAAGCTGCTGCAACCTGGCTATTTTTGCATCAGTCAAATCAAGGTTAACAGCTAAAGTGGTCCTTAAGGTTTTGATTTCAAATTCCACAGGAAATACAACACTTTTTCCATAAACTAATTCATAGGGGGAGAATCCTGTAGTATTTCTCCAGGTAGTTCTGTAAGCTCATAATGCTTCAGGGAGCCTGTGAGACCAATCCTTTATGTTTTCCTTCACTGTTTTTGTGAGAATGGCTTCTATTACTTTGTTTGTGCTTTCCACCTATCCATTGGCTTGGGGGTGGTATGGTGTAGTCATTCTATGATGAATATGATATTTTTGAAGGGTGGCTTTAAAACCATGAGAAGTGAAAGGAGGTTCTCCATCTGTGACTAATTCTCTAGGCACTCCAAATCTGATAAAGATATCTTCAAATAAAAAATCTATAACTGCTTCTTCAGTAGCTCTATGGAGTGCTTTAGCCTCCACCCATTTGGTCATATAATCTGTGCAGACCACTATATAAACTTTTTGATTGGATGGAGGGTTAATAGGTCCTACAAATTCTAAGGCCCATCTTTCAAATGGTTCAAGTACTACCTGGGGATTTAATGGAATTTCATCTCTATGATTAGGTTGACCCATTCTTTGACAGCTATCACAGGCCCAAACATACTTCTTTGCATCTTTAAAAAGTGAGGGCCAATAATAACCCATCCTAAGAATTTTATGTGTTGTTCTATTATCAGCAAAATGCCCTCCACTAGGGCCATCATGACAAGCTTTTAGTAAATCATAAACCTTATCTTCTCTAATGCATCTTCGGATTTCTTGATCAAGTCCTGTGTGGAAAAGACACCCACTTATCCAGCTATACTGAGCACTTTGTTGAATGATTCTTCTTTTCTCTCGGTGGGATAGGTGTGGTGGTAACTTCCCTACAACCAAGTAGTTAGCGATGTCTTCATACCATGGTGAGTGAGCAGATACTGCAAATAGATATTCATCAGTAAAGGAATTGTCTACTGGAGTATTATCATCAGGTGTTAACTGAGAAAGGAAAAAAACAACTACATTTTCTTTTCCTAGTCTATCTACAATTGTAATATCAAATTCTTGTAATAATAGTAACCATCTGGTGAGTCGAGCATTTGTGACAGGTTTGTTCATTATATATTTGATAGTTGAGTGATCAGTATGAACAAAAGTAGAATAGCTAGTGATGTAATGTCAAAATTTATTAATAGCATAGATAACTGCTAAAAATTCATTTTCGGTAAGTGTATAGTTAAGTTCAGCATGAGTCATATTCTTGCTAATGAAGTAAATAGCATAAGAGAGATGATTTTCTTCTTGTCCCACGACAACCCCTATTGCAGTATCTAAAGCATCAGAGGATATATAAAAGGGAAGTGTCCAATCAGGTCCTCTTAGAATAGGAGTTGTACATAATTGATGTTTGAGTGTATCAAATGCTTCCTGGCAAAGATTAGTCCACTTGAATTCAACATTTTTCATAAGTAAAACAAACAAAGGATAAGCTATTTTAGAAAAAAATTTAATAAATCTTCTATAGTATCCAACGTGTCCTAAGAAACTTCTCACATCTGTTTGGGTTTTGGGAATAGGAAGGTCTTTAATGACTTGTATCTTGGATGGATCCACCTGAACTCCTTGAGATGAAATAAAATGTCCAAGTACTACTCCTTCACTCATCATCATATGATATTTTTCTATGCTTAAGGAGAGGTGGGCTTGTATACATCGTTTAAATACTTTCTCAAGGTTTTGTAGTGCTTCCTCAAAAGAGACACCATAAGGGGTAAAATCATCCATAAAAATTTCCATAGAATCATTAATCATATCAGAAAAGATTCCTATAACTGCTCTTTGAAAGGTTGTTGGTGCATTACATAGTCCAAATGGGAGGACTCTATAAGCAAAAGTTCCCCATGGGCTAGTAAAACTGGTCTTATCTTGGTCTCGAGGTGCAATTTTGATCTGGTTATACCAACTGAAACCATCTAAGAAAGAGAAGAATTTCTTCCCTGATAAACTATCTAACACCTAATCAATGAATGGTAACGGAAAGTGATCTTTTTGAGTGGATTTATTTAAGGATCTATAATCTACACACACTCTCCATTTCTCGTTTTTCTTAGGAACTATTACCAACGGGGAAACCCATTCACTGTCCGATATAGGATATATAAACTCTTCATTAAGCAATTTTTGAAGTTCCTCCTTAATAATTTCTCTTAAATTAGGGTTCATTTGTCGTTGAGATTGGCAGATCGGTCGACAATCTTCCTTGATATAGATACGATGAGTACATAATTTAGGAGAGATTCCCTTCATATCTGTATAGTCCCATGTGAATGCTTCCTTATGTTCAAGAAGTAACTTCATTAATTGTTGTGTTTCAGCAACTGTCAGGTTGGGGTTTATGTTCAGTGTTTTGCCAGGTTCAATTTCTACTGGTATACTTTTAGAAGAGATGGTGGCTGATGTTTGAGGTGGGTCTTCAGAGTTAAGGTTTTCCTGGGTATCTGACTCCAAAAGTGCAGCTAGTTGATTATGTGTTTCTGGAGTCACAGAGGAGGGTTCACAAATAAAATTATTAATTACTTCATCCTCAGTGGCATCTTTAAGGCTTAAGGATTGTCCGATAGTCAAGAAAGGTTGAGTAGTTTGATCATCAAAGTCCACCCATAAGGAATTGTCATTATTAATTAAGGGTGTAGCATGAGGGTAGAGAGTAAGCTGTTTGGTCTCATATCCATTGGAAATTGTCATTGAACTAGATCTACAGCTGATAAAGGCATCTACTATGGCTAGACAAGGTTGCCAAAAATTAGAGGGTGACCCCCCAACTCTGTTTTAGGTTGAAATACCACAAAGTCAGCTAGATAATTCCAAGACTCAACTGAGATGATTAGGTCTTCAATGACTCCTTCCAGTTTGATTGTAGAGCGGTCAAATAATTCTAGAATGGTTGGGGTGTCTCTGATTTCATCCTTCAGTTGTAATAGTTGTGAAGTTTCAAGACTCATGATATTGATAGCAGCACCTAAGTCTACTAGAACTCGAGGAATTATTGTTTTTCCAATTTGCACTGTGAGGGTAGGATGGCCAGGATCACCATATTTAATTTGAGGAGCTTTCCCCGACATTAGTGCAGAAAAATCACCCATGACATGGACTGTGAGCGGATCTTTAGTTTTCCTACCAGGTTTCTTAACACAAATGTTTCGCATAGTTCTGGCATAAATTGGTACATCTCTTAGTGCCTGTAATAGTGGAATTTTGACATAGAGATTTTGTAATTCCCCTAGAATATTGAAAGCAGGTGGCTGAGGTGTTTTAGTCAAAGCTAAATGCTCAGGGAATGGTGGTTTTGTTGTTTCAGCAACAGTGTTGGGGGACGATTGTACCTCTTCAGGTACATCGTGCTTTTTTATTTCTTCTTTATCGGAATCAGAAGAGGTAACATCATCAATGATAGGTTCTACTATTTTCCCAGATCATAAATGAATATCATTGCATTTTGCAGGAAAAAGAGAAAGTATAGGCTGGTTTTGAATATCAATGCACTACATAGCCTTATTATTGGGGTTAGGGTTAGGTTGTACAGGTAGTTGGGACCTCATCATTTGATTGTTCGGTGGAGTACCTGATGGTAAAGAGAGTGGTTGTTGAACTTGTGATTGAAATTCAGGAAATTGATTTGGGAATAAGGGTTGTTGACCTCTCCAATTTGGATTCCATTGGTTAACGTAAGGTTGTTGTTGTGAAGGCCAAGGTGTCCATATTGTTGGGTCCACAAAGGGAGGGTTTGTTTGTTGCATGGGTGGGTAATTCATTTGACTGAAGGGAGGGTAATTTACTTGACTAAAAGAAGGATAATTATTCCAGCAATTAGAAGATGTAAATGGCATATTAGGATTCATACCTTGTCCCCATGGTTTCCATTGCCTTCTCTGTGTCAACAGATAGACAGCTTCAACTTCTTCATCGGTTGGTTGTAATGCTGCTTTGATTCCTGGTAAAGAAGGGCATTGTTGGGTTTCATGATCCTTATCACAAATGGTGCAAATTGGCTTTTTGTCCAATGGGCATTCCCTTCGTGGGTGCTTATCTCTTCATTTGGAACAAAATATGGATAGAGCTGCTTCTGCTTCAGCTTATTTCCTTTGAATCTGTAGGGTGTCAATTTGTGAAGAAAAAGAGCTTAACATTTCAGTTTTAAATTCCTCAAGTAGATTACCTATTTCGACTCTTTTTGAAAATGTGGTATCCCTGTTGTTTGATCTATTCCTTGCAGCTCCTCTTGAACATCTTTTACAGAGGTTGACAATTTCATCATATGATTCTTTGGATATTTCCCCTTTTCTCAGTATATTCAGCATATCCAGACAGTCATCCCATACTCCTTTTAATAATATTGTTTTAAGAATATCCTCACTTACATCGTGGTGACTGGATCTTTGTAAACTATATTGTAGCCTTTCCACAAAGTCCTCCAGATTTTCATCCTCTTTCTGTATCATCTTGAATAATTCCTTTATTTTTTCTCTTGTTCGGCAATGATCTTGATATTTGTGCAGAATTTTTTGTTTCATATGATCCCATGTTGTGATTACATGGCCTCCAAGACTCATGAACCATCTTAATGCATTTCCCTTTAATCTTGTTGGGAATAGCTTTAATTTTTTAGCATTAGAAATGTGATCATAACTTCTACATAATATGTCAAACTCGAAAAGGAATTCATCAAGATCTTCAAAAGATAAACCATGAAAGTTAGGTAAATCTGAAAGTCAGATATTCTTCATGGGAGATACTCCTCTAGGGAGATCACCAATAGGAAATCCTAAGGTAGAAAAAGAGTTTTCATCGTTTACCTCTGCTTCAATACCTACCTGTTCTTCATGGTGCAGTTCTTCATTATATCCATCCATGGTTTCTTCTGTTTGTTCCCCTACTGCACTTGCTCAATCCTCAATGTCATCTGCTGGTTTTTCAACTGTCTCCATTTCAAAGTTCACTTGAAAGGAATGTTGAGGCTTTGGTTTTCGAGAGCTTGGTCATTGAGGAACAATAGATTCAGATTTTGATATAATCTGGTCAATGAAGGTCTTTCTTCCTCCTCTTCCTCTGCCCCTGCCACCTGTAGGGTCAGTTTCCTTGGGGGATCCACATCCTCTCATGCAATTTGTACATCTGAAAGAAAAATGTAAATGCTTTTGAAATCTATAATTGCTTCCCCAGCAACGGCGCCAAAATGTTGGTCACTATAATTGCTTATTAATTAAACAATCCAGTGTTACATAAATTGTCAACCCAGGGAAGTCTATTTATTTCAAAGGCAATCACACACTGTATATGCTCAATCTCAAAAGAAATCTAGAATTGTAGTAAAAGTACACTAATCACACCTTGCTTTGAACAGACTGAAATTCTACTTTGAATTATAGTAAAAGCAATCTATCTATTGCAGAGTTTTAAGATTCAAAAGAAAATAACTATCAAAAGATTCCTAGATTACATTAAGAAATAACAACCTGGGGAAAAGGAACTTTTCAGCACACTGCAAAGAAGACTAACTTTTCTATAACAGAGAACAGGACCCTATTCCCCAAAGCAAGAATCTTCAACACTTGTCTCTGACTATCACACTTTCATAAACTCATCAAACAGAATCACCAATCAGAATGATTAACAATTACCGAAGACTAAATATTTTGTAACAGAGAACAGGACCCTATTCCTCAAGTAGGAATCTTCAACACCTGTCTCTGATTATCAGACTTTCATAAACTCGGAATTACCAATCAGAATGATTAACAATTACCTAGGAATGAATTGCATGAAAACAATGTAACAATCAGTGGAAACAGAGTTTCAGCAAAATAGAGTTTTGACAAGGTATGAATAAAAACAATACTAACATACTACAGAAACTAATGGGTGAATCTTGTGAAGAAGGTGGGCCCTTTCCTTCTCACAAGATTCCCCAGAAATAAAAGAAACTAAGAAGAAATGCTCAGAGTGATTTTTTTATTCATCTGTCAAATGTGTCAAGTTACAATATACAGCGTGAACACGCTCCTTCTATGTGATTCGTTTTCAGCTAAGCCTTTCATAATCCCCCCTAATGCTGATTTATCCACTATTTAAAGAGGAGAATCCTATTAATACAATTGATCATAAAATTACATGTGTACATACAAATCCTATTCTTAGTCTGATCTAATCTTCTATGCTGGAATAGGATATTCTGATCTCCTGTAGCAAAATGTTGTTATAATAGTTGGAATGGTGCTGGCTTGGGGTGTAGCTGTTGCGGCCAGTGTAACAGCTTATTTATTTATCTTTTCTTGTTATTGTTGTTTGTATTGTTTCAGCATCGCAAATCATGGACTGTTTCAGCAACGGGATTTTTGTTCTGTTTGATTGTTTCAGCAACGGGATTTGTGTTCTGTTTGATTGTTTCAGCAACAGGGTCTCAAGCAACAACGATGGTTGGTACTGGCTTAAGGTACGGCTGTTGTGGCCAGTGTAACAGCTTCTTCTTGTTACTGCTGTGTGAAATGTTGTTTCAGCATCACAAATCATGGATTGTTTCAGCAGTGGGATTTGCGTGTTGTTTGACTATTTCAGCAACGGGTCTTCAAGCAGCAACAGTGTATAATCTGCAGTTCAAACTGTTTCAGCAACTATATATTTATGATGGCTAAGTATGAGAGTAATGTAAAATTACATGTAGAACAAATTAAACATATAGTAAAGAGAAGAAACGTTATATACCTTTGGAAAAATAGGTTAAAGTGATAATGTAGGCTTAAATGTGAGTGGGAAAAGGATGTAGTGATAGAAAAAGGTATGAGAAAAATGGTACATTATAGGTTCCTAACACTCCCATGGGTCCTGGTGGCGCTACCATTGGATTTTGAGGAGGTCCCATTCCGCTCATTTGTGGACACTCGTTCACCAGATGACCTTCCGTATAACATCCAGTGCACCAAACATATGGCTGTCCTAGTCTGGGTATCGTCAGCTCCTGAATATTTTCTGTGAGTACCGATATCTTCGCTTGTAGTTGTGCCAGATTCGCATCTACTAGGGGTCTAGTTATTCTCAGGTTCCCAGGGTATCCCACCATGGCTTCAATCTTCATCGATTGTTCCAAGGTGTCTGTTAACGTGGCTATCCATTGTTGCGTTAGCAGAATCCGCGTTTGAGGTAGTAACCCTTAAATGTACCACTCCCTTTGATGTTCTTCATGGATAGGATGTACCAACCTCCCTATGGCATCTTTGAACTTCTGGTTATATTCCCAGGTAGATTCACCTTCCCACTATTGGATCTCGTGCAACTCTGATAGATCCTGTTGTTCTGATTGGGGTACTTTGAATTTTTCTATGAACCTTTTCCGTACTTAGCCAAGTGTGAATGCTTGACCTTGCATCCCTGTCACTCCCATCTCAATGATCTTCATGTACCACTTGAGGTCATGAACTCTCAAGGTAGTCTAGAACTGGACCAGCTTATTCGCATCTGGAGTCCCTCTAGATCTCCAGATTACTTCGCACAGGAACCAATGCTACTCAACGTCTTCATCTCCCTTACCCCAAAATTTTGTGTATCGAGAAATCTAACCTCCTGTGTGGCTGGCCATTATTGATCTTATTGTTCCTATAAATATGAATCCTAATGGTCCTGCTTGTGATCTACCAGGGGATCCCAATATCCTCCCTATACTCGCACTTCCTGGTTGTGACTGACTAATTAATTGTACTGGAACAGAATTAGCATGAGAAGGTAGTATCGGACTTACTATTTTTATAGAAGACACTTTGGGTATGGGTGATTCTAGGATGGCACCACTGGCTTCAGGGAGGTTTTACTTTATCTGGGGGGTCTCATTTTTTTCCACTGGGATGATCTCTTCAGTCGGTTTCCTGATCTCTCCTATTATCAGAGTTGAATCTTCTCTTCCTTCTCCAAGATTCATGCCAGCATCTTCCTCTCTCACATATGTACCTTCTCTTTCTTGTCCCACCTCCTGGGGACTTATTTCTCTCCATGTCTCTCTCTCATTCACCCTTTGACTAGCCATTTGTTCCTGTCTTCTCATATTCTACAATTCTTCCATCTGTCTTTCTTCTACTTCTCCCGATCTGCCTTATTTCCTCAACTTCTTAGACTGTCTTGCTTCTTTCTTGATCTTGTTGCACCACCACTTCTCAACTATGGCAGCTCTCTTCAAGGATCGCTCATCTCTTGAGTCCATTTCTTATTGTTTCCCCCCCATTTTTCAAAGAACACTTCCCCTCTCTCATGCCATGAATCTCACCCTGCCTCACCCTAACCCAAGTGAGGGTGTTTACGCTGCCATTTCAATTGGGGACATAACCAACATCCCTTCCTCCATCAAGAAAACCTTAATCGATAGGGAGATTTCTCTCAACAGCCTTCCTCTTGCATATTTCTTAAATATTGCCTCTGCCCACGAGAAAGACTGGTGGTTCTCAGCTACAAATTCAATTATGTATCCTTCTAGTGTGGTGCTGACCCAGAAATCTACAGCTCATGGAACTGGACAATCCATCCTTTGAAGTGTTGCTAGCTTCTCGGTATCCCACACACAGATCCTCTTAACCCACCCTTGGAACTGTGGAGCTTCTTGTAGCCTCTTTATCCAGTAGAAAAATTCTTCTAATAATTTAACCCAAAAAATCTCGTACTGGTCGCTCGATCTTTCTGAGTAAAAGATTGCTTCACGAGTGTTTTCCACTGATTTTCTCCTTAGTTCCGCTTCTTTCCATATGAATGCGTCATAGTTCCTTTTCCACCATTGATCAATACCAAATCTATGGATCAATGGAAGCATTCTCCATACAGGTTCCCTTTTAACACAAGTCCCGACAATGGAACCATTTTGTTGGCGCGAGTTTGATCAGATCAGGGTCCTTCTCAGGTTACCAACAAAAGGTACCACGTAGTCTAGAGTGTTGGCATTTTCATCTCCTCCAAAGAAAAGAAGTCTCACCCAAAGCGTTGTTGAGGCAAATAGATAGGGAAGGGTAGGGAAAATACTTGAGAGGATCCATAGAGCCTTCAAGACTCATTCCTGATCTTGCGCAAGAGCCATGAATAGGTATGAAACATACATGTGCAATAATTGAACCTACTTACGTCACTAGCAAGCATTCAAGCATAGAACCATCAACTAGAACCCATAATCCATAAAGAGATACTGTAATGCATAAGTAAACACACAGAGACACATCATATTTGAAAGTTTAGGTCCTTCTTCATATTATCTTTGGAATCTTTCTCTGATTACAGACTCAGAATTACATAGTAGTGCACTGCATAGACTCTTGGCTCTGGACTCAAGTCGTAGAGCTCCAATTCTCAACCTGATAGATCCAATTCATTACAGAATTAGTACTGGACTTAACTCGACTTACAATGGTCATCAAAAACTAATTTGATTGGTTAACAACAACAATAATTACTAAATCAATAATTACTAAATCAAGCTTGCACAACTCGTGATCAGTCAAAACTTGTTCAATTCCTTATCCAAAAAAAAAGGGCCCAACAAATGCTAGGTAGAGTATATGGGTGGAATTCCTTTTTTACTACAACTTTGACATCAATCATATCAAAGGAAAGGAGACAAAGTGGCTGATGCACTTAGCAAAAGAGTGCATGAACTACATGCTACGGCCATTAGCATGTATCAAACTGATATTAAAGGCATAATTTTAGAAGATACAAATGCAGATTTGCAGTACATGAAATTGGTGACAAAGGTACAACAAGGTAAGATTCTACAAAAAGTGGAAGATTATAAATTGGAATATGATGGAACACTCTTGTACAAAAATAGAGTCTATGTACCTAATTTCCAGGAATTGAGAATTATGATCTTGAAAGAAATGCATAATGTGCCTTATGTTGGGCACCCTGGATATCAGAAAACAATGGCAGCATTCAAGATCCATTACTTTTGGCCAGGTATGAAGAAGAAAATTTAAGAATACATCACCAGACGTATGGAGTGCCAAAAGGTCAAAGTTGAACACAGGCACCCAGCAGGGTTGCTACAACCATTACCCATTCCTGAGTGGAAGTGGGAAGTGGTGACAATGGATTTCATCATAGTATTACCTAGAACAAATAAGAAACATGATTCCATCATGGTGGTGGTGGATAAGGTTAAGAAATCTGCCCATTTTATTCCATTGAAGACTACTCACAAGGCAACTAATGTTGTTGATATATATATGAGGGAAGTATCACGATTGTACAGTATTCCCAAGACAATTGTGTCTGAAAGAGACTTGAAATTTACCTCAAAGTTATGGAAGGGGTTATTCAAAGGGTTCAAAATGAATCTGAACTTCAGCATTTCTTATCATCATCCTAGGTGTTAAAGTCCAGGAGCATGTTTTGTACATGTAAATATTCATATTATTAATATAAAAGCATTGTTACGTGTAGACCGACCATGATAAAATAGAATGGGGGACTATAATCCACTAGGATGGGTAAGGGAGAGGGGGATGAGAGGTTGGAAAGAGGGGCTAAGTCTAGGGGCTTAAGTCCAAGAGAATAATAATTTATTATTATTCCAAAATTTGTTTAAAAGCATATGTTTTTATCCTAAGTTCCTTGGGGAGGACAGGTGACTTCCAAAGAGAAGGAATGTGCCTCATGAGAAACAAGTGTCATCTCATGAACATGTAGTCTTAAGGGGGGGATTCTTGTTGGCGGAGCACTCACGTGCATGTACTCACTCATGCACGGAGAGGAACTCACTCACAGAAAGGGGTTCATGCACAAACAGTTTTTTCTCTCACACTCTCACCATCTTTGCTATGCTAGACCAGTCTTCCCCATCTCTCCTCACGAGTTCACTCACACACTGAGAAAGCACGTAGCCAGCCATTTACGCCATTTTTAAACTTTTGGCCATTGTACACATCTGTAAATTACTGAGTTGTCCCTTTCCTTACCCAAATTAGCTATTATGGTTTGAAGAAGTGGGTTGTCAAGCCCTTGGTTGAAGAGGTAGGTTGTCAGGCCCAACTCTCTCTCCAAGTGAGAGAGGTTGTTGTGGATTGAAGAAGCAGGTTGTCAATCTTATGAGCAACTCTCTCCAGGTGAGAGAGTGTGCTAAGGAAGTGAGTTCTCTTGGAGGGAGTCCCATAGCTACTACAGAGCTCTGAGAATTCTGGTCTATCCCGTTGCTGAAGCCCAAGGTAATGGAGGTGGAGCAGTCGATGGATTGTGTGACAGTTAAGGTGTATACTCCCAGGGTGGGGCATGCATGTGGGGAATGAGAGCCTATGAGAAGTGGGCATAAGTGGCTCCTAGGAGAGAATCCTTCTTCTTAAACTATTTGACTTTCCTATTAACCTTTCCTAGCCTAGGAATTCCTTTCCCGGTAGAGTTTAGTCCCAGATCGGGGGTGACCCAATGCTGAGAGTGATGAGAAGTGTGGTCTAAGGCTGGGAGGTTCATGGAAGGCCTGCACACATTTGTTCATTTTACTCCAGTTAAAAGATAAGAATCATTTATGTGCTTAATTATGTATGTTATGCATGTATGTGATTCTTGAAATGTTATCATTTGTTATGTTTCATGTAGGAATTATTGTCAATTCCATTTGAGTCTGTATGGTAGAAGTAACTCTGTGTTATTTGTTTTGAATTCATTAGAAATGCATGTTATATGTGTGTGTGTGTGTGTTTCTCTGTGGCGTTTCCCAACCTGTTGGTGGGTGGGGACATTACAAATGGGTATCAGAGCTAAGTGAAGTGTCAGAGTAGTGGTGTTTCTCGACCTGTTGGTGGTTGGCGATGTTACAAATTGGTATCAAAGCTAAGTGAAGTGTTAAAGTAGTGGCGTTTCCTGACTTGTTGGTGGTTGGGGACATTACACCCAAGCTGATTTACTTTCTTATCACCAACTTTCAGTTTATGCATTTAGTTTCCCAAAGCATGTCATGGATTTTGTTGCATTCGAGAGATTTAATTGAAATTAATGCCCACTCTTGTCACCTTGTAATATTCAAGCATGATCGTCACATCACCCTCCACATTTTTCTTATAAACACACATTTTCCAAACAAATCTATATTATTGTATTTCCATCACGATAATTGTATCCTCAGTCCTGGCACCCAGTGAGCTCTCTATGAATTTTTGTACACAACCCCATACCCCTATTAAATTTGTCTACTTACAAAAGTATGCAAGCATGGTTTGCACCTCTGGTCAGTGATTTTACCCCAAATCTTGTACTCCACTTATATTTGTTCTTCTGACTAAATTCATCGATCCCTGAGTCAAAGTTTTAGATGATCTTCATGGAAAGGTGGAACACACATGACTGGTGGACACAACCTGATGTGGGTGGGAAAACCCCCGACAGACTAGCACTAAGGGTTTTGTAATGTATGCAGAAATAATTGTCTAAAGTCTCCTACTTTTTACTATTATCCCGACATAAACCCCACATTCATGCATAAAACACAAGGATAAAAGGATCTGGTAACTCTACCTTGAACTCTACGTTTGGTGTCAATCATTTTGCGTTTGGTTTCTCCTCTACTGCAAGTATCGTCCCAAAGCCAACCTGCATTCACAAACAGACAAACAAAGAACTACGAACATGCATCTTTTATATGAATTAATGGGTTAGATGTTCTAATAAAATATAAATCAAAACTAAATATTGAGCACCTCATATGGCAGGACGAGAAAAGTAGTTCTATTTATTAACCTCACAAAATTCACTTGTAATGGTGAGATTGGCTACTTCTCCTCAAATCTGGTCTTGGGATCCTCTTCAACTGTGCACCAACCACTTCCACATATGCTTCTCCTCTTTAATTCTCACAAAATGGTTGCAAAATATTGGGGCAAGGGGAATATAGAAAAGGGAAGAGTTTCTTTTCTCTTATTTTTTCATTTCAAATGGGACCCATACCTCTTCTTTTATAGGCTAAAAGAGGGTAGTTATCTGGTTGAGTGATCGGCTATGGGTGGTCAAACGATTTATGCAATTACCTGAAAATTTGTATTCCATATGCAACTTTCTATTTTTTTTGCTTTTGTCAGTATACGTGGGCTGTAATCAGTTATCTAGTGTATGCACGCGAGCAACAATGGTGCAGGGCACGTACATCTTCAAAAGGATAGTTTTTAGAAGAGTTATTCAATGGTGTCTTGGCAAAAGTGCCAAGTGAGATGGCATGATGCTAGGTATGCATGTATGGTGTAAATTAGGGTTATAACAAATGCCCCCTAATGTGTGAGGTCAAAAGAGCATCTCATGGCTGAAATACATTACCAATATTTACCAACATACGAAGCAAGTGAGCCCAGGGACCAGAGTTCCGGAGGTTCCATCTGCAAAATAACAATTGTCTCACCGAGGCAAGCATACCCATGCTCAGAATGAAATACAATCATGGTTTCCAATCAAATACACTGCAGATCCATGTCATATAACTATATAAAGTATAGCCACGAGAAATACACATCGCATCTACATCTCGAAATCAAAAAGATATACATTTATAGTATCCATCTTCAAGAAGMTAATGATTCTTGATGTCTAGATATGAGGCCTTCAGAGCTCGAGAAACAACTCCAAAATATTTATAACTCRGGTATGAGTGTAATACAAGTGTACAACTTCACTACCCAGAGGTCTTCGACGGCTCGTCAAGAAAAAACTAGAGGATCTTGATGATTAGGCTGAGGGCTTCATTGATTTCGAACAAAGACTTGATTGGGATTTTTGGGATGGTCAGGCATGAGGTCAAGAGAYAAGATATAGAGGGGTTGACTCAAGCTTGGTAAAAAATTCCCTTGGACAATAGCATGAAAACTAATGAGACTCAGGCAACATGGTATTGAAATAAGTTCATGATGCAGGAGACAAAGCAAACTCTCCATATATTTGGAAGAATAACCAAACGGAGGAGGGCGCATATCTATGTAGAGAGAACAACTTCCTAAGGTCATATTAAATCCCAGATCTTGATGAACAAACTGAAGGATGTGCTTTGTCTAAGGGCGAATCATGTGCTGCCAAAAAGAAAATACTTTTCCCTTCCTCTTTTTGGGGTATATTTGATTTTTTTGTCTTTTTCAATAATTTATGGGAATCTTGAAAAATAATAAAAGAATGCTACATTACAAAGGGGAAATGAGTGTTGCAAACATACTAGTTCCAAGCACAAGAAACACACTAATGCTCAAAGAAAGGAGACATATGCAGGAAAAGGACACTCGGGAAAATCCCTCCATGGGTCAAGGTGTCAAGATGCAGAGGCAAAGTGCTACAAGGATTGCGTATAAGGCATGCTTCAGATGGTTCATTTGAGGGCAACATGGAGCTGGCATTAGGCCAAAGATGCAAGAATGCAAATGATATTAACAAGACACAATGATAATGTCCTTCGATGTAATTTTAACGAGCCCAGAGAAGGTAAGCTCAGCGATTTTTCATTTTTAGAGAGTCTAAAAAAATGTAAAAGGAGACTCCACTGGGGTACCTTTTTCAAAGGTAGTCTAATCAGTTCGAAAAATGGGTAAACCAGCACCGAAAAGATGTCCATTCAAAATCATTTTTAATGAGTGTGATAAAGACAAGATCACTCAACAATCTTTTCACTTTTAAGGAGTCTGAAAAGAGATTAACTATGGACTCTGTAAGGGATGTTCTTCTGGACCAATTTAACGAGTGTGAAGAAACAAGGTCACTTGGCCATCTTTTCAATTTTAGGGATTTTGAAAAGAGCTTAGCTATGAACTCCATGGGGGTTCCTTTTTCGTAAATTTAGTCCCTCAAGCCCAAAAAAGGGTTAAAATTATAACTACAAATACTCTTCTAGAGAACCGAGGCTCCTAGAGTATACCTTTATTCGTATAGTTGACCATCCAGACCGAAAAAGGGGTAAACTACTGCCAGATAGATGTGCCTTCAAATTTCAGTTTAGCGAGCGTGAAGGGAAATAAGATTGCTCAATAATATTTTCATGTTTAGAGGGTCTAAAAAGGGCTTAAAAGAATACCCATCACTATTCGGGAGTATCGAGGGTGAGGTCAAGAGTGATGATGAATCAAGAAAATGAGGCTCAAACTCGTAATCAAGATAAGACTAAAAAGGACTCCCAATCCTATAGTCATTAACGATGGCATGGATGCCAAAAAATGCAACCAGGATCTACCTAGGGAATCCATGAAGTGGGAGGTTCTACCACTAAATTATGACACTTCTAAAGAAGCAATGATGGTTTTTTGTCACAACTTGGTGGGGTCAATCCTATGGCAATGAAACAAAGACAACGAGGTACAGAAAGTGGAGGTGGAATCCTAACTTAGATGCAACAAGTTGGAAAAATGTCTTTTTACCAAAGGACCTTTAAAATGACCCAAATCTCCAAAAAGTTTCCCAATACCCAAAGTAACCCTATCGTAACATTCCATAAGAAACTCTTGAACCATACTAAACGATTTTCAAGCTAGAAAAAATGACAAAGGGGTCCAAAAAATGACAAAAAGAGGCCAAAAGTCTATAAGTAGAAGCTGGCAAATCATTTTCACCATTGTTAATTGCGAAATTGACTAAGAATCCAAAAACACCCCTTTCTCAAAATATTTGACTATGGGAGCTTTAGTCGATGAAACAAACTTCTTCTTGGACCAAGTAAGTACATACTAGACCCTCTTGCATTTAAATTCTTCGTTTATGCATTTCTTTTTGTTTTTTTGGGGGGCACTGACCTTTAAAAAGGTCGTCCCTACATATACACGGGTTGTCTTATGATATCTAGCATATGCCCACATGTAGAGAAAAGACTGCACTTGGGCATACGTGACTGTGTATATTACAACCCACGTATACCCTACAACATGTGGAAAAAATTAAAATATGCAAGAGTTAATCCCCCATGAACTTGTCAATTGCAGGATGTATGTTCATTGGAGAGAGAGGGAGCATGAGGACATTGATTTTTTGGTCGGAGAGTACCCTGATGCTACCATCGCATTGTCTCAATGTGGTTTGTTGAAATTCTTTCAGTGTCCATTCATGTGGGCACAACCCAGGCTATTGAACGCCTTGGTAGATTACTAGCATCCTGACGTAGAGGAATTCATGATTGAGGCACAATCGTTGACTCCAATGATTGAAGATATCTATTTGCTGACTGGCCTCTCAAGGAGAGGGGAACTAGTCAACTTTTGCACTTTTCCCTCCAGGCCTCACAACATAGCGGAGTTGATTGAACTCCATTGCGAGGCCGGCACAAACAAAGTGGGCACTCAGGTGCCGATAAACAAGATTTCAAACTTATCAATGAAAGTGCTGGTTTTTCTCATTCGGTAGATCACTGGATCCACAACTTTACATTAGTCTTCTCGGGCGCACATTAATTTTGCGGTTTAGTGCTTAAATGCACAAATTTTTGACTGGAGCACCACCTTACTAGATTGCATGAAGAGGCAGCTGATAGAGTGTCGTATGTGGAGACACATAAACTTTTGGTTCGGAACTATTCTTTTCTCTTTATTCTTTGAGAGGGTCCCCAGTCTTATTCCTAGAGAGATGATATGAGGGCATGAGGCCTCTCTCCCAGCGCTATGCAGGTGGGTAGCATTGTTTCCATGAAAGGGGGGGGAGGACCATCGAGGCCTTCGACGACAAGTTTTTTTCCTGGTGAGCACAACAGATTCCATCAATAGAAGACTACCCCTATGTCGGGATCAACTTTTCTAGAGATCCTGGCAAACCTATACCTCCCAGAGAGGAGTGAGGAGAGATGGGTAAGTTTTTTTTTAAATTTATTTAATTTTTATTTCATTTTATATATATCATATTTATTTTTTTGTATACCAGATTATGTGACACTTAAGTATATGTTATGTGGAGATGTGGGGCCAATGCATCCTACAGACTTCATGAGGACCAGGTGGCATCCTCGACTAGAGGCGGGACCAGCCACAACTGGCGTACCAACAACAACAGGGGGACCTCTCGCCGGAAAGGCTGAGAGAGTTTTGAGAGTGGTAGAGAGGAACCTCACCATGCTTACTCGTATAGTTCCTATGGCGGAGATCCAGGATCTCCCATTGTCGATGCAGACTCACATTTTCGGGGTACCATGGACCCAGTTCCATCTCTTTTGATGTTTTTCCAATGTCGTTGTTCACTATGGAAGTGCCAATAGGCCCCGCCCTTAGCTAGGCTAGAATTCTTACGTGCTGAGGGCACCTTTTGTATATTTTTGAGGGAATAAGCCCCGTGACTCTTACTAGACCTATATTTTTTTAGGCACTCATGCCCACCTATGTACTCTGATACTTTGCAATATATATATGCGCATTTACATATTTTTTTGTTTTATGGATTACATTTATTTACATGTGTGTTTACATGTGTGTTTGTGTGATTTTTCTTACATGTGTGCAATATGCCAATCTAATATATGATTAGCTAGAGTATCTGTAACTTGATTCAATATCCTAGGAACATGGATATACATCATGTAATAAAATCTTCATTCTAAGAGACATTCCCTAAGGAACCGTCGATGTAGAGTAGGATCGTAAATGCGGTAAACCCCATTTAACCGAGACACAACCAGCTAAGCGTCTAAATAGACCTGGAGGTGAGAGATACCAAGTGAAAAAGTGTCACGAAGAAACTCAAGAACTGCATTGTATTCGGTGACATTGTTTGTGGTGTCACCTAAACAGATACCTCCTGAAGATAGCAACTGGCCCTGAGATGTGAAAATCATCCAAGCTACAGAAGAAAGCCTTTGAGTGTGCTGGCTAGCACCGTCCACAAACCCAATGAACACCTCTAATTCACTTGACATCTTCCACAATGAAAAATATGACATCAAAAATGACATGCCCATAAAACTAAAAAGACAAAAACTAAAAAAGAAAATGTACAATAACTATACATATGTTACAAGAAGTCACCTGAGGCGACCCACCTATGAGTAATACTTCTTGAGGTAGAGCCCATTTCTAGGCTCTGCCAAAGAATTTCCCTCAAAGTCCACCAGACAATAAGCGCCCTTCTTTAGGACCTCTTTCATGATGAAAGGTCTGAACCACATGGGTTTGAACTTGCCTGCCCCTAGGAGGTCCTTATCTTGGTCATAGACCAGGACAAGGTCACCTTCAGAGAAAATATGAGGACGAACAAACCAATCATACTGACACTTGAATTTTTTTTTGTGAGCCTTGTTAACCAAGGCCGCATCACGATGTTTCACATTAAGTTGCTCAAGGTATAATAAATGCTCTGTTGGAAAATATTTAACAGACAACGAATTCTTGTCATTGATGGTAAGTACAGCAATGATGGTAGAGGATTGTTGACAAGAATCATTGATGGAAAGATCAGAGTAAGTGGAAAAAAGTAAGCTTGGGAGGAGAAACATTTTTGATCGTTGGAAGAGAATCATCTCTGATCAATGGATACCATTCAAAATTCTCAAAAGAAGGAGGATTGTCAGATCTTTTAGTAGACAAGAAGAATGCGCAGAAGAGGAGGACAGATCTCAGGCATCATATCTGAGCACGAGGATTGACCATCATTGGATCATGAAGAACCTGCACGTTCATTAAAGTGCAAGGAGAAATGGGCATACAAAATCCCGAAAGAAGGAGGACTGTCCATCTTTGGGCATGATACGTGGACATAGATCAACATTTCACTGACTGGAAAATTAAAAGTAAGAAATGATTCAACCTCTCATCTCCCAAAATCATGATTTAATCGTAGCCATCGGTTCGAGGTGTGATCTGGACTGTTGACTCCATTTTGGAGTTTCACGACTCATGACTTGAAGAGGCAAGAAATATGACAATTTAAATCATGATATGCGAAATCACGATTTAATCGTAGCCGTCAGATCAAGGTGTTATTTGGACCATCGACTCCATTTCAGAGTTTCGCGACTCACGACTTGAAGAGGCAAGAAATATAAACTTCGAAATCGTGATTTATTCATAGCTGTCAGATTGAGGTTTGTTCTGGATCATTGATCCGAGATCCATCTTGGAGCTTCGCCTATCGCGAGTTGAAGAGGCAAGATACATAACCGCCGAAATCACGATATGTGAAATCGTGATTTATTCATGGCCATTAGATTGAGCTTTGTTCTGGACTGTTGATCTGAGCTCCATCTCGGAGCTTTGCCTATTGCAAGTTGGAGAGGAAAGAAACATAACCACTGAAATTGCGATATGCGAAATCGCGATTTATTCACAGACGTCAGATCAAGGTTTTTTCTGGACTGTTGATATGAGCTCCATCTCAAAGCTTTGCCTATCGTGATTTGGAGAGGCAGATACATAACCGCTAAAATCACAATATGCGAAATCGCGATTTAATCCCAGCTGTCAGATCAAGGTGTGGTCTAGACCATTGATTTAAGCTTCATTTTAGAGTTTCACCTATCGCAACTTGGAGTGACAAGGACCTCCATCGAAGGAATAGCGAGATGTGAATTCACGATGAGATCTGGACCGTAGTTTCATCGAGATCATGGACCGTTGATCTCAGCTCCATCTCAGGATTTCGAGGATCGCGACTTGGAAAGTCGAAATGCTTCATCTCCAAATTCATGAAATGAGAATTCGTGAAAATCACTTTATGTATAAGCGCTTGGTCATGGCCTTGGTCATATTGAGGAAGGAGCTAGCATAGAAAAGCTCTGTATGGGAGCTTCGGAGATCGCAAAATGAAGTGTTGAGACAATTGGCCATAGGAATGTCAAAATGCCAAAACCTGATTTAAAGGCAAGGTTAATAAAGTTCATCCAACGGTGCAGATAAACTTGAATATGATCGGAGGGCTAAAGTTCTCTCTCACAATTAATTTATCAGTTACAAATCTGTTAGTGAAACAGATTCATGATTCCTGATCGGTTGGTGTTTTAGTTGCTCGGACGGTTTTTCTTTTGCCTAAGAAAATGTGAAGTGGAACTGCTGTGGGGGGTGTGCATAAAAGAAAATGATATAGATGGTGCGCAGTTGGTCATTCTGGATGAAAAATCAATTAAACAATAAAAAAGCGGAAATCACAGGATGTGCAGTGTGAGATTGAAAAATATGCGCAGTGTGAGACTAAAAATATGCACAGTGTGAGATAAAACTCAGAGAAGAGTAACAGATGAGGAAAAGACTTGAAGAAGAGCAGAATGACAGAACAAGTTGAAGCAGAGAAGAATGACAGAACAAGTTGAAGCAGAGCAGATTTGCAGAACAGAAAAGGGAAGAGAAGAATTGCAGAATAGTCAAAAGAAGACCAGATTTACAAAATAGAGAAGAAGTGGTAAGAATCGATTAATCCATGTAGTTGTTTATTTATTTATTCATTCATATTCCAGGGTGGTTGGGAGGTGTTAGGGAGGACTGTTTTCCTCAGAGGTTCAAGTGGGATCTTTAACACAGGGAGTTGTAGCTTCCATCTGGTTGCAGCCAGAGAAACTAGGGTGGCAGGATGGTGCAAGGGAGAACAAGTGTTCTCTATTATATAGGTTGGAGCCTGTGTAACTCGAAGATGGTGCCTCCATCCAGTTGGTGCTGGAACATTAAGGGAGTTGGTTCTTCCTTCTAGTGGGTGCTAGAGAAACCAAAGAGTTGGTGCTCTCAAACAAGTTGCAGCTTGTAAAACTGAGGTAGTAGCCTCACATTGAGTTGGTGCTCAATTATAGATGATGTAAAGAACTTAAAAGAATGCCTATAATTTCGAAGAAGAAGAGGTTTTCTCCCTTTATGGGTTTCCTCGTGAAAATCTGTCTCTGTGTGTACCTTATGTGTGACTGATGCTCTTTACTTTTACTGTCCATATGCTATATAATGTTGATGATCACTTGAAGAAAGATTAAGAATGTATTAATTGTTAAAATTGTTTAAGCACAATAACAACTGATTCGCCCCCCCCCCCTCTTAGTTGTCTTAGTAATTTCATCAATTGGTATCAGAGTGGGTTCCTTTTATTCAAAGCTAGATCTGTAAGCTTAAACATGACAAGTCATGAAGGGACTTCAGCCTCTAAGCCCCCTTTGTTTGATGGAACAAATTTTTCCTTCTAGAAGATTAGAATGAGAACATACTTAATTGCCTTGGGTGCTGATGTTGGGATGTAGTAGAGACTGGATATACAAAGCGTGTTGTGCTAGCCTCCAAGGATGATARGTTAGATTTTAGTTTTAATGCTAATGGAATGAATGCTATCTTAAATGGACTTGTTGAAGCTGAGTTTGTAAAGGTGATGTATCTTGAAACTGCCAAAGCAATGTGGGACAAACTTATTAKCAGTTATGAAGGAAATGAGAAAGCAAAACATGCCAAACTTCAAACATACAAATTGAAATTTGAACAACCAAAGATGAATGAAGATGAAACAATTAGCAAGTATTTTTTAAGATTTGAAGAACTTGTAAATTCCATGAAGGGTCTTGGTGAGAAGTTTGACGAATCACTCTTAGTTTAGAAAATTTTAAGATCTCTGCTTGATAAATTTAATCCAAAAGTATCTGCAATAGAAGAATTAAATGATCTCAAAACCCTATCCATTGATCAACTTCTAGGAACTTTAACTGCATATGAAATGAGAATTAGCAAAGATAAATCCAGTACTAGAGAAGCATATTTTAAAGCAAACAAGAATATTGATTCAGAATTAGATGATACTAAGGCAAAATTTGTGAGAAGGTTAAAGAAAGGATCAGGAAAATATCAAGGGAATTTTCCCTTCAAATGCTTTAACTGTGGTAAGATAGGTCATTTTGAATCTAAGTGTCCCCATTAGAAAAAGGACCAGAACTCTGATGATGAAAAGAAGTACAAATACAAGAAATATAATAAGAAGAAAATTTTGGTTGCAAATAATGACAATTCCTCAGAAGACACCGATAGTGACTCTTCCTATGCAGATAAGGCAAATGACTTCATGCTTATGGCCAAAGAGGATTATGATAATAAAAGCATAGGTAGTGATGGTAATGATGAAGAAGTTGTTGTTGATATGGAAGGAGAACTGATCAGTGCATTGGAAGAAATTGACAGACTCAGAATTAAGAACAGAAAGAAAAAACAATTGTTGATACAGTTCAATAAAGAAAGTAAAAAACCTGATGAAGATGTTGCTCTACTGAAAGTGGAAATAAAGAGGCAAAGAAAATACAAGACATACTGAAACAACAATTGTCAGAGAAGAAAGTCAGGTGTGAAGCCTTAGAAGAAGAGATAGTAAAAACCAGAAAAGAAATGGAGAGGTTTAAAGGATTGTATCACCAAAATATGCCAAGTATTAAAGCCTCAGAAGGATTAACCTCCATTCTAAATTAGTAAAGAAATTCAAAATTGAAAGATGGATTGGGATATGAAGAAGGATCAAGTAGTGATCATCCAAGGAATACAAAATCTATCAAGTTTGTCAAATCCTCAAACATTGACAACAGTCACTCTGCAGAAACGAAGAAGGAAAATCAACCACCAAGAAGGAATGAAAGAAAAAGCACTACAACTGAATTTGTAGACCAGAAAGATTATCAGCATGAAAGAAATTGACCTCCTCAAAGAAGACAGATTTTTTCAAGGTACAAAGACTTTTTCTATGGTCACTGTTTTTTCTGCTCTAATTTTGGTCACAAAGCTATAAACTGTTCTTTAAGATTTAGATATGAACAATCAATATATTCAATGAATAACTATCTTCCACAACAAAGATTGAGACAGCGAAGAAACAAACAATCACAAACTATAAATCATCTGATGACTGGGAGAAGGACATGGGTGAAACACAACAATAGGTATGAGCATAACAATCATTATGATCTATTATTCAGTGAACCAGAATGTTACAACTATCATAATTATGGACATAAAGCTGCAGACTGTCGCATAAGGAAATACAATCCAGACTTGATCCCCACTACTAAAAATGTCAAGGTTTGGAAGAAGAAAGCAGATGACAAGTGTGGACTAGTATTATCAGCCCAAAAACAAAATAATCCTTGGTATATTGACAGTGGTTGTTCCAAACATATTACTGAAGACAAAAGTAAGTTTATAACTTTAAGTGAAAAAAAATCAGGGAATGTAACTTTTGGAAATGATGCACCAGGAAAAATAAAAGGTAAAGGAATGGTAAGACTGAGTAATGGCAAAGGAAAAGATCAATATGTGTTGTTTGTAGATGGTCTGAAACATAATCTACTAAGTGTTAGTCAAGTTTGTGACAAAGGATGTGAAGTTGTTTTTACTTCTAAATACTATAAAATAAAGGCTCTGAGTTCAAGACAACTGATTGCAAAAGGGATAAGAACATAAAATAATGTCTATGTGTTAAAAGAAGAAAAAGAAGAATGTCACTTAAGAAAATATGATGAAAGTTGGTTGTGGCATAAGAGACTTGGTCACCTAAATTTTGATCACATAATCAAACTCAGAAACAATGGGGCAATAAAAGATCTTCTGAAGATATCAAAGCCGTATGACTCTGTTTGTAAACCCTGTCAGATAGGAAAGCTTACTCGCACTCAGTTCAAATCTAAAAACTTTCCTTCAACAGAAAAACCTCTCCAGTTAGTACATATGGATCTATGTGGACCATCAAGGAAAGAAGGTACACGAAAATAAAATTACTTTATGTTGATTATTGATGACTATTCTAGAATAACTTGGGTTGCCTTTTTGAAAGAAAAATCTGAAGCATTTGAAAAATTCAAAGTGTTTAAGGTTATGACTGAGAATCAAACAGGAAAAATATTAAAGGCAGTAAGGTCTGATAGAGGAGGAGAGTTTAGTTCAGGGAACTTCAAAGAGTTTTGTGATAAACATGGGATCAAAAGAGAGTACACAATTCCAAGGACTCCACAGAAAAATGGAGTTGTTGAGAGGCAGAATAGGTCAGTACAGTAAATGGAAATATCAATGATGAATGAAAGGAACGTACCTCAGACATATTGGGTGGAATCAATTCATACAGCTGTTCATATCCTTAACAAAGCTCATCTCAGGCCACACAGTGACAAGACTCCTTATGAACTATGTTTCGGAAGACCTTCTTCAATCAAGCATTTTAAAGACTTCATGAGTAATTGTTATATCAAGAACAATGATGAAAATATTGGAAAATATGATGACAGGGCTGATGAAGGTATCTTCTTGGGTTCTTCTACAAATAGTAAAGGGTACAGATGCTACAATAAGAGACTGCATAAACTAGTTGATTGTATAGACATAAAAGTTGATGAAGAAATGTCGGTCAAGAATGTAAGCTGTGCTGAACCAAGAATAGAAGATATAGTTTAAGATGAAGATGAACAGGTCCAAGGGTCAGAAAGAGAAGAATCTGAATCAGATGAAGACATGAATACTCCAACTGACACAAATCAGCAGAA